>CAJQZJ010032535.1:3599290-3632082 GCA_907164525.1 Lophiomys imhausi
ACACACACACAAACACACACACACACACGCACACAAACACACGCATGCATGCACGCACGCACACAGCAGGGGTGGAAGAGACACGGGTACTATTCTATTCTATGGGCTCTATTCAATTGCTCACTCAGAAATTCAGGAGATATGAATGGGTCAGAATATGTCTTGAATCATTTGACACAAAAGTGATTGTATTCTAGCATTATTTTGGTGGGAAAGTAGAAACTCTCTAAATAATTTCTTCATTTTTTTCTCACACATTGAAAGTGATGATATATGTATTTGCTCACATGGTGAGGTGTTCACCACCCAAATTTGTATTTTTATAAGATATAAAACAAAGCAAGCATTAAGATTTCTCTTCTGTATATTTTGCATATGAAATTTTGAAAAGGATTTTACTAAAATGTTATTGTGGTAAGTTTTGGGTGAAGGGATTTAGTTTTATTTTCTTTTTAAAATCTTTTATATTATCTGGTACTTTTACAATAAACATACTTTATTCTAATAATATAATAATGCTTATTATGGGCTATTGGAGAAAACTTTAAAAGAATGAGAATGAACACTATCTGAAAAAAGTCTCAACTACTGAAAAGCCATCATTATTTTAATAACAAGGACTAGTCACATAAGGATTAAATAAAGTTATATTTTAATGTGTGAACTACAAAATGATTTAAAATTGCAAAAATTGTAAAGAGTTATTTAAAACTCAAGTTCATAATAATTTTTAAAAACCACCATCAGAGAATGATTAAGGAAGCAACTCACTATCTTTAGAATTAATAAATCAAATGTCAGAAGCAAACATTTATCCAACATTTCTTACATGAGTTGTACTACTAGTTAATTATATAGGACATGTAGGGAAGTGTGTCTTTATAGAGATAGCTGAAACAAGAAAAGAAAAGAAAATGATAGAATTAGAAAACACCATTTTATAACTGCCAATGAATGATTGATACTTCATACAGGCATTAAACATCAATAGCTGCTAAGATCAAAGAAGGAGAAAGATGGACATATACCTCCTATAATTATCCCAAAAACTGCATATAGTCTTGTCAAAGATATCAAGCCCAAGTCAGATCCACCCTCTGAATTTATAGCCAGTTCAAAATAATGAAATACCCATGAGAAAGAAAAAGTACACGTGCAAAAAGATATCGTCAAACACCCTTTTGCAATGAAGTCTAAGCTTCAAATTTCCTAGGCTTTTCAACAGACAATTTTTATGAAGAAATAAAGAGGATGAAAGCAGGGGTGGGAGTAAGAGACTTAAAACACATGCCAAATTTTTTAAGGGTAGACTAAACTAGAATGTCTCAGGACACATATTTGAATGAGAAAACTATAAAAATCAAATTGCAAAGAAAATCACCGCTATGAAATGCAGAATAATTGAGAGAGGGCGGGAGTTGGGAGTGTGACAGGGATACCAGAAGAAGCTACACAGGTGGCTACAGAAAGTATTTCTTGACCTGGGTGATACTTACTTCCTAAAGACTGATCAATCATGCATTTGATTTAAGTGCTTTTTCTGTTTCTGTGTTTTCTTTTGTAACAGGCAAGGTTTAAAATGTAAAGAGACTTGGCATATAGTATGATTTGGAACTCCGCGTCTTTAGGACAAGAGACTCCTCATAGGAAATAAACTGGCACAGGACTTTGCAGGAAGTCAAGGAGTAAAGTCAGGCACCATGTGAGGAAGTCTCTGGAGGTGAGAATAAAACCCAGCCTTCAGTGTTGTCTCACCCAACTCAAGCATCTCTTCAGAGCCAATTGTGTTTTCCAGGAGTAGGGCTGGGGATTCCATGCAAATGCTACAGCCAGCAGGGAAATGAACCTCTTGAGAGGCTAGAAGAGAAATCCAGTTCAGCACAATTTAGTTAGTGTCGGAGTGGTTCAAACTTCTACTGTCTGACTCTGAGCAGTTTATTTTAGACATATTTAAGTACAGTATAATTTTGGGGAAAAGTTTCCTAGTAACAGTTATCTTAATCCCATGTGCACAATAAAGCTTAAGTGCTGGCCCTGTAGACAGCAAAGATCACCTGGTTATTAACAACATTTGCTCCCAGCCTTCTTGAGGAAAACAGGTATACACATCCCTTTCTTTAAAGAGATGAGTATGCATAACTTCCTGCTTTCCCTATTGCTTGTCTGTAAGCACAAGGATATTGTGCCTTCTACAGAGCTGAATGCATGACTGAATTGAAACTCTTTTGCAAAGTGCATTTGACTTCTACCATGAAGATAGGCTCTATAGCTTAAGGGCCTAGGACTTGGTTTGGTCTCTGAATAAGAGAGCATAGAGATCCGCAGGGTGGAAAGTACATGTAACATCTCCCCTAAGGATGGGCTCTATTGATTGAGAGACAAAGCTCAGAATAAAGGTCTAAGGAGGAGTGTCCAAGATAAAAGTTCTAGAGGCTTTAGGTGAAGACTGGCCCTAAAGATGGCAAAGGTCACCTGATTATTAACAATATCCGATCCCAGCCTTCTTGTCCAAAACAGGTATACACACCTCTTTCCTTGAAGCGATAAGTCTGTATGATGGCATTCCTGGTTTCCCTAGTGCTTGTCTGTAAGTACAAGGATATTGTGACTTCTACATGGGGTGGGGGGGTGCATCTGCTGGAGAGTGAAGAGTTAGAATAAATCCTCCCAGTCACAACCCTGAGGAGAGTTTCTTACTATTTTCTTTTCATATATGAAATATCACAATATATAATGGGACTTTTAAATGTCAGTAATATTGTTTTGCTAGGCCTTCCAATAAACAACTGTCATCCCAGCTACTTTGCCCCCAGGCTGGGGCAAAGGAATCACAAGTATAGGCCTGCTGATGCCACGGAGAGCTCACAGCCAGCCTGGCCAGGATTGTGGGGGTCTGTCTGAAGGTAAAGAGCTAAAATTCAAAAACTCTGGTGTTACCACACAATGATAAAGTACTTACCTAGCATGTGTGAAACATATCCAAATCTGAGAAAAACAGCTTTTGTGAAAAAAAAAGAACTATTGTGCCTCGAAAGGAGGTATAATATGAAACCATATGGAAACTAAACAACCTAATATTTTTAATGATTCTGGGACAATAACCGCAATTCATCACTATATAATTCATCATCCCTGCATGGTTACTTGAAGAGATATTATATGTATAATATAATATATATTACATTACAATCTATTACAATAATATAATATATTGTTATATCTTAATATTATAATATGTTAATATTATAATGTAACAATATAGTAATGTGATATATTTATATATTATCCATTATAATATTAATATATTATACATATAATATATTAATGTTTGAATTTCTTTTTTCCTATTCTTTCCTTTTCCTTCTTCTGCTCCAGTCAAAGTTAAAATATTTATTGAAAATCCAAGTTCTCCAAAGCAAGTAAAATGACACTAAAAGGTTCTAACAACATTTTCAAAATCTAAGACACATACCATTTAAGAAATAAATTTGATTATAAATAAATATATTGAGCACCATAATAAATACTTTTTCTAAAATCTCTTCACTCACAAAAAATTTAAATTAGAAAGAAAAGGACTATCAAAAATTTGAAATGCAAGCACAATTTGATTCTCTACAAGTCATTCTGCATTTTTTAAAGGTAAGCCATTTTTATAAAACATAAAACATCTCTTGTCTCTGAATCAGGCTCATTTCTGTGTCCTGAAGCAAAAAGAAACAAAAATGTAAGAGGTTCCAGATACCAGAGCTACTGCTCCTATACCATGTCTGCTTCCATGCTTCCAAATGTGATGGTAATGTATTCACCATCTGAAATTATAAGCAAACCCCCAGTTAATGAACAGGAATTTTGTCTGAACAGGACTAATTCACCCTGATATTTTTTTCTACATACAATTCTTTGTGTCAGGCACTATGAGAAAATGAAATTAAATGTAATCGTTAAAATCTAAACTAGGAGGTCCTATTATAATAAGTTGAAAAACAACAAATTCACTTTAAAATCTTTTCAACACAGTGTGCCAAGTTTAAGATTTCATAATCTAATGTTTAAAATATCTTGACTTTACTATACTATTTAGAAATAAAAAGTATTGTTTAAATTATAAGTGGAGGAAAACAGCTAGTGTGAGTTTGAGCTAAATGGGATAAATTCTTCAATGTACCATTATGCAAAAGTGCAATGAAGATTCTTAAATTGTTTATACCAGTTGGTAAGTCACTAGTCTGCTTGACTAAGTTACACAGGTGGAAGCAAAATGTCTTTAGAATACTTTGTCTTGAGACTCAGTGATGTATTTGAACTGCAGTATATAAACAATGGATTTTTTTTTATCAAAATGTATCCCAGTTAAAGGTATCTATCTATATACCAAATAAGAATATTAAATATGACTTTATCCAACAAACTATGGGAATTACTAAGACCAAAACATTTAAAAGAAGCCAAAGGTTCCAAATTAGGGGCAAAGGTCCATTCAGCTGTCTGCATGATGATTTCTGAGCTGAGTGGGGAATGTTCGTCATGCTGCTATCGCACACTTCCAGGGGACTGCCTCTGTGTCTGATGGAATGCTGATACTCAGAAGAAAGGTTCATCTCTAAATTTAAATCAATCAGGAGAGAACAATGTACCCTCAATGTTTATTTTTCTGCATTGTATTCTGTCAAAAGTCCTTAGTTACATATAACTAGATACAGCTGTATTGTAATATCAAATGTTAATTCCTGATGTATTCTACTGTTTATAAAATATTTACCTAGGAGAGCTCAGCCATACAGACAGCACAGTGTTTTCTGTGTGATTTCCCATCAGTCACTTCAGACTGTAAGGTTGAGATTCCTGGAATGCAGGTTTTGCAGGAGCAAGCCATTAAAACATCCTCCAGAGAAATGAATCACCAAGTGCTGACAGGAAAAAGAAACTCCTGGGAAAATATTAGTTGTTATCTGTAAAGGGTGCACCTACCTAGGTCTCTATTCACTCCATGAATGTTTAATTGTGAAATTTGAGAAGTTCTTGCAAATTTATGTACTTCAGTTTTAGCATACTAACAAAGAGGTTAACAGACAATTTGAATACATAACCTTGAACTGAAGCATGTCTCCATATTTAAAATTAAAACTGAAGTCTGATGGGAAAATGAAAAATATCATTGTGTAGTATTGAAATCCAAACAAGACAATTGCTTCCATTTTTCAGCAAGATAATTAATTACAGAAGATCGAGTTGGTTCATTTGGTATTACAAAGAAACTTCCATTTTATTTGTTTCAGGGAAAGGAAATAATTTCAGAAAGAAATTCAGAAAAAATTGTCTTCAGAGAAGACAAGCATTTTGATTTGTTTTTTGTTGTTAGTTGATTGTGTGTGTGTGTGTGTATTTTAGATAATTCCTACTAAGATGGATATTGTAGACCTGAGGGTTTATTTCTTGGTACAGGGAGTATATAGCTCCCAAATATTTTTTATCAAAATTTATCAAAAATTCATGTCATATCTACAAGAGATTCTATTTTATCCTTCCTTAGGAGGCAGTCTAAGTGCAAATTATGTTTCTATCACTAATGCTCATTTTGAACCTTTATAAGTCTAACGAATGCAATAAGGAATTATGATAAATTTCTAATTCAACTTGATACTCAAGTAGCACCTTAATAATGAAAGAATTTCTTCACCAAACCAAATAACTGAAAATGTGTGTTGCAAATCATAGCTTTTATTTCAGTTTTAAGCCCCAAATTAAATGTAACTGTTAAATACAGTATAAAGTGGAGACATTCTATATTTGTTGGCTTTTCTGTTCCTATGATAAAACACCATGACCAAGGTTAGTTATAGAAGAAAGTTTATTTTAGTTTATGGTTCCAGAGAGTAAGAGTCCATCATGCTGAGGATGCATGGCAATAAGGCATGGCAGGACATATGTGTGGTGGCCAGGGCACAAAGCTAAGACTGCACATGTTCAAAGACAAGCACAGTGCTGAGTAGGAAGTAGGGTGAGGCTCTAAGACCTCAAAACCCACTCTCATTGACATACTTCCTCCACGAGGCTACACTTCCTCAACCTCTCTAAAGAACAGCACCAACTGGGGAACAAGTGTTGAAAACCAGAGTTTATAGGGACATATCTCATTTAAACTACCACACACTTTAATGGAAGTATAGGAAGGACCTTTTTAAAAAACTAAATTAAAATTCAACAGATTTTACTATAAAAACAAACTTGCATTTTAGTAATAAAAGCCACCAAATAAAATACATAGATTAAAATCACACAGTCACAATTTTTTCTTTGACTTTGAAGGGTCTTTAAGTTTAAGTGTGTAGATTCTGGTTTTGTGTTTTTATAGGGTGAGTGTGTGTGTGTGTGTGTGTGTGTGTGTGTGTGTGTGTGTGTCTTATGCTTTCTCTTTGGTTTTGGGTGTTTTGTTTTGTTTTTAGATTCCAGTTTGCTTGATTTTTTGTTTGTTTGTTTGTTTTCTTGTTTTCTAAACAGAAAGAATGAAGGCCTGGAATTGGGTGGGTGGGAGCTAAGGAGGATCTGGGAAGAGTTGGAGGAAGAAAACTGTGAGAAGACACTGTATGAAAATAATTTGTTTTTAATAAAAGATTGGTATATTGGCACATGGACAACAAATAACATGTTTTCCAGGCTATGTATACAATAAATAAAACAATTTCTATTATATTATTTCATAAGCACTAATATAAATACATAGAACACAGTTAAGGTTGATGATTGATTTTTGGTGAGAATTAAAATCATACAATTTCATAATTGAAAAACAGAGCCCATAGTAAAAAAAAATTATGTAATCTAGCATTGACTTAAGAAATCAAATTCACACATAAATATAAACTGGCCCGTAAAATAGGCTATTAGTCATAATCTTCAACTCTAATCATGTGGGCCTATTTATCATTTTACCTATCAAATTCTTGACACAACTGGTTTCTGCAACAACAGTAATGATCATTTATTTATTCATTTATTCATTTATTTACTTATTGGGTTTTTTGAGACAGGGTTTTTCTCTGTATACTTAACTGTCCTGGACTCACTTTGTAGACCAAGCAGTAATGATCATTTTAAATCTTACCTTTAAAGTTAACAAAGGCACTATTATTATCCTATTAAGGGTGATCAGAAACAAACCCTTATACCTGTGACTTTGTGAAAACAGGATGGTTTGAAATTACTTGATAAAAATTAAATTCGCCCAAAGGCACACTAATCCATACATGAAACATCTCAAATCTGAAAAGCTGTAAGGTAAGCCAAGCGTAAAGCAACTGGAGGTACAACAGCCTACTCTCTAACTTAAAGGAGAGAGACTGCAAGATCTAATTACTGATCTGTTTCAGCTCTGAGGTTTTATCGTTAATCGACTAGAAGTTAAAAGGTAAACCACCCATGGAGGGAAATGTTGCTACAGAAGAATGCCTGGCTTCAGTCTGTCCATTTAAAGTCTGACGGGAAAAACTCCTCTTCTCTCTCTCTCTCTCTCTCTCTCTCTCTCTCTCTCTCTCTCTCTCCTCTAAGACTGGATGCATTCATTATGTGTGAGTTCTAGCTGACTATGATGACTTTTTTAACTATATAGACAGTTGGAAAAAACACATTAATGATTTTACAGTAAAATACAATGATTGCTTGGAGTACATATTGTTTTCTCTAAGTTGAAGGATAAGGGAAGTTTGGAGTGTGGATTTTAGACAAATAAAAATAAATAAGGACATTCACATCCCTTAGCTATTCTCCCCAATGGACATTCTGGATTCAACAACAGAGTATTCTCAACCATTTTCTCAATGTTCTTTCCCTCCTCTGCCCCTGCCCATTTCTGCCAACTAAATAGCATCCATCTTTAGACTCTGCAGAATCTCATTCCTTATTCTCAAAAGTGTCTCTAATTAAGAAACACATGCCCACAATTCTGCTCCCTCATTTCCTGAATGTTTTTAATACTTTGTGCATACTCTGTCTCAGAAATACCCTATTGTCTGGGTTAGCTCACTCAGGATGAGCTTCTCTAGTTCCATACATTTGGTTGCAAATTGCATAATTTCATTGTTCCTGATAGGTGAATAATATTCCATTGTGTAGATGTACCACAGTTTTTTAATCCATTCTTCAGTTGAGGGACATCTGGGTGGGTTGTTTCCAATTTCTAGCTATTGCAAATAAGGTTGCTATGAACATAGATGAGTAGACTTCCCTATGACTCCGTGAGGAGTCCTTTGGGTGTATACCCAGAACTGGCATGGCTGGGTCCTGAGGCAAAGCTATTCCAAGATTTCTAAGATATCGTCATACTGACCTCCATAGTGGTTGCACAAGCCTGCACTCCCACCAGCAATGGAGTAGGGTTCCCCTTTCTCCACACCCTCGACAGCATGTGCTGTCATTTGAGCTCTTTATCTTAGCTATTCTGACAGGTGTGAGATGGAATCTCAGAGTCGTCTTGAGTTGCATTTCTCTGATGATTAAGGATGTTGAGCATTTCTTCATGTGTCTCTCGGCCATTAGGGATTCCTCCTTTGTGAGTTCTCTATTTAGCTCCATCTCCCATTTTTTGATTGGATTATTTGGTTTCTTGGCATTTAGTTTCTTGAGTTCTTTGTAGATTTTGGATATTAGCCCTCTATCAGATGTGGGGTTGGTGAAGATTTTCTCCCAGTCTGTTGGTTGCTGTTTTGTTTGAATGACAGTGTTTTTTGCCTTACAGAAGGATGCACATGGCATCTATTCCCTTATAGTAGGATTTTAGCTATATAGTACAGGATATCTGTACTACAACCAATACACAAAAAGGAACATGGACATAGACTTTTTTTTCTTTTTCCTTTCTTTTTTTGGTGTTGTTCTTTGTTTTTGTGGGTTTGTGTGTTTGTTGGTCTTTTTTTAGTTTTCCCTTCATAGCAAGGAGACACCTTTCACTGGCAGTACTGCCTCATAGGCCCCCAGTGTATGAAGAGGCTCTTGGCCCTCGTATGACCCCTGAACTGTGGCGAGGGACTGTTATGTAGGGACACTCCACCCCAGAGGAACAAGAGGGAAGGATTAGGAGGTAGAGGATGGGAGGGTGGGACTGGGAAGCGGGGAAAGAGGACAATATGATAGAGATGTAACCTGAAGCAACAAAGAAATAAATTTATTAATTAAAAAAAGCAGATAACAATTTTAAAACACTATAAAAAAAAAAAGGTTACAGCCGTTCAACCTGGTTTTATAAACCTCCAAGAGTCGAAAAAACTTAGAGCTAAGGTAAAATACATGAAATGTGTGGTGTTAGTCCATGCCTTTAACTTCAGCAGAGACGGCAGGAGCACTATAGAGTTAGTTGTCTTATAAATTCTAGGGTTACATGGAACAGGGTGGTGAGGGTGCACACCCTTAATCCCATCATTCAAGAAGAGTACACCCTTAATCCCAACACACTAGAGACAGAAACAGGCAGATCTCAGAGCTCAAGGTCAGCATGATACAAAACAAACTCTAAATAGAGAAAAACTTCGATCCAGGAGTTGTGGAGCACATCTTTATTCCCTTCAGATGGGAACCACAGGTCTTTGATCCCAATAATTAGAATGCAGAGACAGACACATAGGATTTCGAAGGACTTAAATTTAAAAGCTACTTACAAAAGGCCTACTCAATACAAACAAATTGTCCTTTGAGATCTCAAAATACATACACTAAGGCTTGTTTAGCTCCAAAATAACAAAATAATTTCTTCTTTAATCCAGATTGAAAGATAATACTTTACATATTGTCAAAAAACCAAATTTGCTTCAAGAGAAATATTACCTGACCCCCCCCCCCAAAAAAAAGGGTAATTGTCCCAGATTTAGGATTAGGGCAGGGCTCTGTTCTTATCTTTCCAGGAGATTTAAAGCATCCATTCAAGGAATCCAGGGACAACTGGACAACAGAAACCTCAATAGAAAACAGAATCAGACACCAAAGAAGACAAGTGGCCCAGATGATCAGCCTTGCAGACTCCCCCAATAGCTGTTTCCATCAAAAGTCTGCAACCACAACAACTCAAAATCACTAAGATCATTCAGCTCCACACACTGTCCCAGGCAAAACTTCAGTAAAGCCTGGAAGATCAGCTTCTGTCTACAAACTTCTTAGGACATCTAAACAGCTGGGCACAAAAGGACTGAACATAAAAGGATTGTACTAACATTTTTAACCATTTTTCCATTCTGGTTCAGGCTCCAAACAGGTTTACTACGACCCAAATCATCAGGAAGTCATTTTAAGAGAGCGACGTCCCATGCCCAGAGGGTGGGGAGGGTGTTTCTCCCCCCCCCCTTTTGGTTATTTGATGGATAACAGAAAACTTTGTTATTTAGGGGAGGAGACTACAAGCAGTTAAATGGTCTTGTTAAATGGGTTTTGGAGGTTAGACCCAGGGACTTCCTTCTTTTTCTTTTCTGTATCCTTCTTTCTCTCCTATGTAGGAGTGCACAGACTTGAGAAAAATGGGACATAGACATAGTATGGGAAGGACCAAGAAGGGACAGATTACTGAATATGCCCTTATACCTTTGTATATTGATACAAAATTAGTATTATATTTGGCTAAAGTGGTATTGACCATTGAATATTGTGCAAAATTAAGATTGTATTGGACTACATCGGTATTGATCTTTGTATATTGATATAAAATTAAGATTATAGTTAGCCACAATGGTATTGACCCTTGTATATGGACATAATATTAAGATTGTATTGGGCTACATAGGCATTGGTCTTTGTATATTGATACAAAATTAAGAGTATATTTGGCCACATTGGAATTGATCTTTGTATATTGATACAAAATTAAAGGTAACGCTTCTTAAAGGTATTGTACCTAGTGATACTTAAAAATGAAATGTAAAGCTCAGGCCTCTTGATACCAACCATCTTAAACCGTTTAGGATAGTTAAGAAATACAAACTCCTAGTAATGCAAGCGTGTCATTTTGTTAGCTACTATGACAGTCTATCACAGATATTCTCTAAGCTACTCAGAAATCAAGTTGTTAAGAGACAAGCAACATTTGCTTATCTAAATACAAGAGATAGATAGGGCATCTTCAAAAACCCCAAGAGAACTGCAGAATATGGCATTCAAAGATGTTGTCTTAAATTAAGATTATTTTTGATATCGAGACATATCAGCTCCTGACAGCACCCCCTAGTCTACTCCAAGTAGAAGATAAGCATCAAAGAATCTCCAGTGTGAGATGGTTGAATTAGTGGCAAGCCTATCTCTTGGCATGAAAAATCCCTTGCTTCAACTGTAGACAGACTGCTGTCCAAAAAGGACAAAACTTGGTAGCAGGGAAGTCGACAGCCTAGCTCTGCCAAGACAGGGTAGGTAAGTCCTTCATAATCCCTGCTCTACAATCAATGTCTGTCATTGAAACAGGACCAAAAGGCTGATGATTGATGCTGTAACGGATGGAGAGAAAACAGGAACTGTCCAGGCAGCCACTGATATGTCATTTCTTAGTTTTGGATGATGCAGGTCCTGCACTTCCTACATAATCAGATATATTTATCCCTCTCAGGTCTTTAAGGTGGTTGAAGAATAGATAGCTAGAGTCTCATAGTTAAATTTTGAGTTGTTTAGGAATCAAGAGGGTGTTCTGGATCTAAGAAGATGTTTTTAAAATAGTGATGCAAGTTAGTATGAAAGCTGAGTCAGATATAGAACTTTAAACTCATGGAGATGGTTAGATGGTAGAATGTTAAAGTCAGGGGCCAAATATGTATGAACTGGATATTGGGAATGTATGCTGGGCCATTTAACTCTCATAAATGTGGCGTATTTATTTCTGTTGTTTTAAATAGTATTTACTGTTATAAGAGAAGGAACCATTTGTTGGACTGAAAGGGGGAGCTGTTGGGGGGAAGAGGGTGGAAGGGTGGGACAGGAAGGGGTGTAGGGAAGGGATTGTGACTGAGATGTAACTTGAAGAAATAAAAAAATAAAGTATAAAAAAGCTCAAAAAGATAACTTTCTTGATGAGAATTATGTATAAATTCTCAAAATTGCACCCAAGCTATTTTTAACAATACAGTTTTAAAAAGAAATCTATGCATTGGGATGAAGGAATTGCTTACTGGTCAAGGGCATTCATTCTTCATCCAAGGACCTGGATTCAATTCCCAGCTCACAATGTCTATAATTCTAGTTTCAAGAGATCTGATGCCTTTGTGGACAAGAGGCACACTTGTGAAAAAGAACATGTTTCATGTAGATGAAACACCTGTGTTTTATACATGTAAAATAAAAATTATATATGTGTATATGTATGAACACATATATATTCATACATGAATATACATATACATATATATAATTTTTATTTTGCATATATATGCAAATATATTTATATTTGCCTTACTGATCAAGTTTATTTCATTCCAGAAAATACAAAGCAATAAATGAAATATACCACATGAAGGAAAATAATAATAATAATCACAGAATCATCTTAATAGATTTTTTTAAAGCCCTAAGGGAAAAATAGCAGCTTTACTTCCTGACAAAAGACCTGAAGGAACAGGAGCAGAAGAATCATGCCTGAACATGATAAAGGCAACATGTTACATATGACAAGCTTGTAGTCAACTGATTACTAGATTAAAACACAAGGAAACATCTGACAGTAGTCCCTATAAAACTCAGGAATGAAAAAGGAGTGTGTACTTTCTATGTTTCTATTTCCTATAATGTTTAAATATTTATACTGTTTAAATCAGTAGGGCAAGAGAAAGGAATAAAAAGCACAGAAATAGAAAAGGAAAAGGGTAAATTACTGCTATTTGCAGATAAGTTGCTCCTCTTCTTAAAAGACTCTCATGATTCCCTTGGAAGGTACTTCGATCTGAGAATCATATCCAGTCATTGATCAGCAGCCTGTCACTGAACCGATCATGAACTCATTGAGGAAGAAATTATGAAAGCAATCACACTCAAGCAACTTTGAAATTTAAAACACCCAGAAATAAATCTAAAGGACTTCTTAAATGAAAATTATAGAACACTAAAGAGTGACATAAAAAGACACTAAATAGGAAAAGTTTCCTATATTTTTGAGTTGACAAAATGAATATTGTTAAAATTATACATGTACATGTGATATATACAGTTGAAGCAATCCCTGTAAATATTATAATTTCATTATTCATAGAAATGGGGGAAAATCCTAGAATTCAACAGAAAGTTAAAAAAGATACCAAGTCCCAAAGCAATCTTGAGTAGAAAGAGTAATGTGGAAACTATCACAGTGCCTGATTTCAAATTATACTACAGAAACATAACAGCAGAAATGTCATCTTTCTTATAGGAAGAGAGAGAGAGAGAGAGAGAGAGAGAGAGAGAGAGAAAGGAAGGAAGGAAGGAAGGAAGGAAGGAGAAAGACAAGTGAAATACAATAAAGAACTCAGAACTAAAACTGAACATGGTGGTGAATGCCTGTAATTCAACCCTGGAGAGATGAGAAGTAGAAGCATCAAGAGTTCAAAGCAAAAGAAAGTCTTGGCTACATCGTAAGTTAAAGGCCAGCCTAGATTACAAGAGATTTTGCTTAAAAGAATGAATAGATGAATGAATTTAATTAAATAAACCCACACAGCTTACAGTTACTGATTCCCAACAAAGGTATCTAAATCATATATTTGAGAGAAGACAAATTATGTCAGAAAAAAAACTGGATACCACATATAGAAAAATGAAACTAGGACCTAATAAATTACACTGTACACAAATCACTTCAAGTGAATCACAGACTAATGTGACACTTGAAGTTTCAGGATATTTAGAGGAACACATAGGGGAAAATATTTTAGATAGTGCTTATTATCCATCTCTCAGAAAATAAAACAGAAGGCTCACAAAACTTACAACATAGTCACAAGTCTCAAGAGATCACTCCAAAAGCTTATATAAAAAGTAAGCAATTCCTGGGACAGAAGAGACAACTTATTTGGAGACCTGCAAGTTGTTCATGAAACTCCAGTGTCATGACTTTCATGAGTATCGTACATGCTTGAGTCAGTTTTTCAATGAGTCATGGGCTCAGGTCACCCATACTCCTATAAATAACCTTTCATCCATGTTCCTGTAACTATTCCCAATAAACTCACTTTGCTGTGAGTGGAAATTATTGATTTGTCAGATTCTGGTAGGTGAAATTACTAGGCTCAAGTTGCTAAAAAGAAAAAAAATGAAGACTACAGAGACAACAAAGAAGCTTTTCTGAGAAGGCTGCCCTCATTCCACTGTAATACTCATTCTTGCAAGAGGAAAGCTCACAGGCTTATAGAATGTACAAGGGTTGTCGTTGATGTCACCTGAATCTTCCATGAAACAACATGCTCAATCTCAGGATCCCAGTTGTTACGGTGAAAATTGTGACTACAGTGGCTTTTCGGTGATGCTTGTTATCACAATGGATACCCTGTGTTATTTCCCAGGAAGAAAGAAGATAATCTTAACCAAATGCTTCTTTGTCTGAGTGAGCATCTCATATAGCCAGCTATAAGAGACTATGACAATATAATCCTTCTTCTGGATTACCTCATTCATCTCTTGGTTATAATAGCTCAGGGTCTCCTCCTTCTGCTACCATCACCTAAAGGAGATGTAATAGCTTATTCCAGAAGAGTAAGATTCAGAAAACATTATGATAGCGTGCCTAGATTCAGTGAGAGTAAGTTTATAACTGCAATATAGTCATGGAGTCCATCAGAATCCCAAGTGCCTGTGAATCACAGAGCTTAGGATATAAATCATTACTATTCAGGGAATTATAGCTCAAAAGGTAATTTTTTTTGGAACAAAGACTTGACTGCATATATTCTTAGCAAGGATAATCACTAGGTAAAACAAGTGAAGTTAGAAACCTTTAAAATAATCCAAAAATTGTATCATTGTCATTATAGGAAGACAGGCCCAGAGAACAGAACAGTATGAAACAATATTCTAGGAAGCTTTTCCTTTTTATTCTTTTAATTTGTGTGTATGTGTCTGTCTGTCTGTCTGTCTGTCTGTCTGTCTGTCTGTCTGTGTGCCTGTTTGTCTGTGTGTCTGTGTGTCTGTCTGTCTGTCTGTCTGTGTGTGTGTCTGTTTGTCTGTCTGTGTGTGTGTGCATGTGCATGTGTGACATTCATGTGTATACATGTATACATTCATGTTTATGGAAACGAGAGTGTTGGACCCTGCTGTTAAAATTGAAGTCTGGCATTACTGGAAAGTCCCTGAGCTTGGTACTAAATGATAGACTCTTTTTCAGTGGGGTTCCCTCCTCTTTTACCTGATCTAGGGGTTTTTGGACTGCTGGACCACAACTTCTATTTGGGAAATATCACATAGCCCTCAGGGAGATTACAGGCCCAACCCTTTCTCCTAATAAGAAACCTGTTCAGTGAACACCTGGAGGCACCTCCTCATGCTAATGAGATCTCATGCTGCCTTGGCTTTTAGGCAATGACCTTTGCCCATGTCTCTAACCATAACTGGAGTCCTTCCCCCACCCCCTTGCCCCATGGAATAATTAGGTACTGTTTCCCCTTTCTAATGATAGGGCTGTTCTGCATAAAGTATCCCTGTCACTCCTAGTCCCAGCAAATCAAACACATCCACCTCCAAAGACCCTCCTACTGTCTAAGCCTAAGGTTTATAATGTCCTGTTTCTCAAAATAAACTCTCTCTCTCTCTCTCTCTTTCTCTCTCTCTCCATTCCTCCACCATGATTATCTGTGACTTGGTTGTTTATTTTGGGCTTAGGGGGAAGGGCTTTTGCCCCCATGAAGAACCCATCACTGGATCGGCCTGCCTACCAAGGCTTGCTAGGGTACAGGCCCCCCGCCTTGCTCCTGCAGCCACTGCTGCCTACCCAAGTTGAAATCTCAAACACTACCACCAGTCACCCCAATTGTCACCTCTGAAGCTCCCATTTCTCCAGCTCTCACATGGCTTGCCGTAGTGCTCATGTATGGCAAAGGCTTGTTACTTGCTGTTCCCAAAGTAGCCATCAGATTTGCCCTTCCCATGTGTCATCCTTTTCTCTCTGGAAACCAACATAATCCAGACTTTCCAGTGGAGGACAGTACACTTCTGGTTTGGTGCATGGCAAGGCCCTAGCTTCCTGGGAGAGTATCAGACAAGGCCCAAACCCCACCAGAAGCTTCAAAATGTCACCAGAAGTTGACATCAGGTATCTTAAATTAGTGTCCACATTTTTGTGTGTATCTCTCTATGTATATGTATATAGTATCTCACTATGTATCCCTAGGTGGCCCAGAATTCCTTGTGTAGACGGAGTTGGCCTCAAACTCAGAGATCTGCTGTTTTAAGAAATATTATCTATATGTTGCCCAAACAGGCCTTGAATTTGTGATCATCCAGTTCACCTTCAACTCTTAGGATTATATAACTGCACCACTTGCAAAAAAACAATACCTTGTGGTTTGAGTGCTGGAACAGGAAAGGAGAATCCATGGTCTGGCACATGCTAGGCAAGCACTTTACCATAGAGCTGCATGGCTAGCTCTGCTTATGTTTGAAAAGAACATTCTTTTTTTGTTGTTGTTGCTTCAGCTTACATCTCCATCATAATGTCCTCTTTCCCCCCTTCCCAGCCCCGCCCTCCCATCTTCTACCCCCTAACCCTTCCATCTTGCTCCTCTGGAGTGCAGTGTCCCAACATAACAGTTCCTAACCCCAGTTCAGAAGTCATATGAGGGCCAAGAGCCTCCTCATACACTGGGGACCTACAAGGCAGTACCACCAGTGAAAAGTGTCTCTTTGCCAGGGAGAGAAAACTAAAAAACAAACAAACAAAAAGTCTATGTCCATGTTCTCTTTGGTGTGTTGGTTGTAGTATAGATATCCTGTACTATATAGCTAAAATCCAACTATAAGTGGATAGATGTCGTGTACATCCTTCTGAGTCTGGGTTAGCTCACTCAGGATGAGCTTCTCTAGTTCCATCCATTTGGCTGCAAATTGCATAATTTCATTGTTTCTGATAGCTGAGTAATATTCCATTGGGTAGATGTACCACAGTTTTTTAATCCATTCTTCAGTTGAAGGACATCTGGGTTGTTTCCAGTTTCTAGCTATTACAAATAAGGTTGCTATGAACATAGATGAGGAAACATCCCTATGATTCGGTGAGGAATCATTTGGATGTATACCCAGGAATGGTATGGCTGGGTCCTGAGGCAGAGCTATTCCAAGTTTTCTAAGATATTGCCATACTGACCTCCATAGTGGTTGCACAAGCCTGCACTCCCACCAGCAATAAAGGAGGGTTCCCCTTTCTCCACATACTCTCCAGCATGTTCTGTCATTTGAGATTTTGATCTTAGCCATTCTGACAGGTGTGAGATGGAATCTCAGAGTCAATCCTGTACAATAAAAAAACTTCTGGAGGTATCACCATCCAAGATTTCAAGCTGTACTACAGAGCAATAGTAGTAAAAACAGCATGGTACTGGTATAGAAACAGACCAGTAGATCAATGGAATCAGATTGAAGACCCAGAAGTGGACCCACATACCTATGGCCACCTAATTTTTGACAAAGAAGCCAAAACTGCACAATGGAAAAAGGACAGCATCTTCAACAAATGGTGCTGGTCCAACTGGATGTCTACTTGTAAAAGAATGAAATTAGACCTATACTTATCAAAACTTAAGTCCAAGTGGATCAAAGACCTTAACATAAGGCCAGTCACACTAAATCTACTAGATAAAAAAGTGGGAAAAACCCTCAAACTCATTGGCACAGGTGACAACTTCCTGAACAGAACACCAACATCTCAGGACCTAAGACCAACAATCAATAAATGGGACCTCATGAAACTGAAAAGCTTCTGTAAGGAAAAAGACACTGTCATTCAAACAAAACGGCAGCCTACAGACTGGGAAAAAAAATCTTCACCAACCCCACATCTGACAGAGGGCTAATATCCAAAATCTACAAAGGACTCAAGAAATTAAATGCCAAGAAACCAAATAATCCAATCAAAAAATGGGGAACAGAGCTAAATAGAGAATTCACAAAGGAGGAATCCCTAATGGCTGAGAGACACTTGAAGAAATGCTGAACATCCTTAATCATCAGATAAATGAAAAGAACATTCTTTCTGTTCATAGGTATACTGCCTCTGGGAAGTAAAACCTTAGCTATTCATTTCATGTACTGTTTTAGTTCCTTACAAACAGGGCACTTGGGGAAGGGTACACTCCAAAACCAATGCTAAACTTTTATAGCAGCAGCAGCAGCAGAGTCAATCAATTTCACTTTTTGTTCTTTATTTGAGGTTTAAGATTTTTACCATGTCATTATTGTGGACACTTTCCCTCGTGGTCACAGTAAGCATTTGGGAGGGCGGGAGAAGAGCAACAATAGTCCTCACGTCCTTAGCATCTGTTCAGAGCAATGCCCAGAATGTAATGCTCTCTTGTGCAGAATGTTTTCTAATTTTTAAAATAAATTTAATGAACCTTTAAAACAGAGATTCCTCATGAAGCCTTACTTTAAGGTAATGTCAAAATGTCAAGTTATGAAAACTTTCCAAAGATTCATTGTAACTTGGTTTTAATGACTATTGGGAAGATAAAAGACTTATCCTCCATTAAACTTTAAAAAGAAAAAACTGTCAACATAATTAGATTATCATAATAAGAGTATTTTAGGTGGAATTTCTATGTATTGACTTTGACATGACCTTGGATAAAGAAGGAATAGTAATCCATGCATTCAGCTTGAGAAAACTGGAAAGTTAGAGTCAAAATTACTATGACCTATTTTGTTCTTAGTTTTAAGGAAATGTAAAAATAAAAAAGTAGAAAATGTTAAATTTAATTTTATTTGTGTGTGTGAGAAAGAGAGAAGGTGGGAGAGGGAGCATGGAGCATGTATATGGGCATACATGTGCCATGGTGCAAATATGGACTCCAAAGGACAATACTGTGGAGTTATTCCCTTTGCCCACATTCATGAAAGTTCTGGGCAATCAAACTCAGGTCAACAGGCTTGCGTGGCAAACAACATCTCACTGGCCCAAGGCAGGAAAAAAAAAATATATATATATATATATTAAACACAGTGATTTATAAATGGGAGAGGAATGTAAAGTGAACATGCTTTAAAGTGCTTGGAACCTGAAGGATGATTCAACTCTGATTTTCAAAGCTTGGAAGAGTGGACTTCTGTGGACTGATGACAAAATGCTGAAGTGGATTTATTGAAGGTCATTTTCACGATGAACTTTCTGGGAAAGAGAAGCCTCAGGGAAAATGGAGCAAAGACATATTGAAGGAAAGATGGTAGAACAGATAGAAGCTGTGCCGCTAGGGCAGATTACTCTGAGCAGATCAATAAGCGTCTTGAGAATCTGCTAAAGCAGTTTCAGGAGTCAAGTCAGTGGAGCAAAATGGCAACCGCGGGGGTGGTGTGGAGGGGGGTGGGGGTGGGCGGAGGAGGAACTCCTGCGAGCGTGAGGCTACTGAATCCTTAGAAACTGGAAAGGAGAGCCATAAAATACAGAATCAGATTGTGTGAATTAGCCATGCAGTTGTGAACTCTATCACCTAAGCACCCCCCCCCAAAAAAAAATGTTCCTGTTGTAATTTGCTCTTCATAACTGTTAACTCGACCGCCTTTGATATGAAAACAGTGACTTTTTCAGCCTGGTTCACTGTCAGTCTTGGTGTGTGTAATTAACCACATGCCTGCAGAGTTGAAAAGACTTCCTGACTGATTTCTGACCCTGTGACCTCTGAAGTGCTGGTGGACAGAAGCAAAGAGGTGAGTTCTGGGTTCCATTCATACTTTAGGACGAAGCACAATTGTCCTTTATGCTCACTCCCCATTTGGGGGAAAAAAGATGTTGTGCAGAGGGAGTAGAAAGGCTTTGGTGTTCACAGCTTTAATTGCTTTCGAATGGAATGGTCTGAATCTCACCCAAGTCTTTGTTGGAATTGGCAACTTTCAAGCAGTTAGATGCAAAGGGACAATCTCCTTTGAATGTAATGGGTGGAGCCATGAAAGGAGTCTTTGATTCTCATGCAGATACTCATAGAATGGAAGCTAAAGCTCAAAGCATAATGATCAGCTCTGTTTCAGCCAAAGCCAGGACACTAGCAGAATTTGGAGGCAGCAGTCACCTTTTTCTCATTATTTTCAGTCATTTGAGTGTCTAGAAAGGGAGGTGGTACCATTTTTTTTTTCAGCTTTTATTCCTGTTAGTCTGAACAAGTTAGCATTACCCACAATTGAATTATCAAAGGGGAGGAGGCTGTGAGAACAAGGATAACTGGTGAAGATCAGGCATAGACATTTCAATTTTTACAGTTTTTAAGACACAATACCCAAACTCTCAAGCACCATCTATTGTTTTTCTTTGTAAACAATATTCCAGTGACTTACCAGGTTCAAACCTGGTCACAAATTTTCCTTAAGAGGATCTTACTTGACATCATCCAACGTTCCTTTGTTTGCTTCCTCTGATTCACGTTTTTTTCTCCTGTTTTCACAACATGTTATGAAAGTTGTTAGGAAACTGGACTATCCCTGTAAGAAACATGAACTACCTTTTCTGTCAAACACTAAAACTCTTGTTTCTCGGAGCCCCTGCTGTGTTCTCAAAAGCGCAAGTGACTGAAGTCTTACTTGGCTGAGCTCTTTCCACTTTCCTTCATTCCCTTTGCACCAATTGTTTTAAAACAAGCCAAGCTCCCAAGACTATGATGACAGACCCCAGTCAATAGCATCTCAAACAGTTACCGTTTGCATTAGAATAAAAACTAGGAGCACTTTCTGACTCCTTGTACTTGCTAGCCTGGTTTGAATCTTGGTGCACGGTTTTGCAAAAAGAAGTTGCCTTGTTGAGGTACTTTCACATTGTTTGTGTGTTCCTTTCTATAGCACCAACATTATTCATTGTTTCTAACACCATGACCAGAGAAGTTACAGAGGGCACCCAGCTCAGACAGGGCAACGAATGACCAAGGGGTGTTTTTTTAAGGGTTATTTTCTTTGAAGATTTTGGTTGGTGGTGGTTTGTTTTGCCATTTAATAGGATAAAAAGTAAGCCCTCTCTTTGTAATGTTGGCTGACTTTGGAACAGTCACAGCTTTCCCCTGATCCATTCAGCATCTTCTGAATTCCACAAAATTAATCAGCAAATTATTTCTCTTCTTTTGCTATCATTATTTTTATTATATATGTGCAAATTTTGTTTGCTTAAATGTATGTCTTTGCAGGACATGGATGCCAGAAGAGGAAGGAAGATCCCCTGGGACCCTAGGACTGGAATTACAGACAGCTGTGAGCTGCTAGGTGGGTGCTCAGAACTGAACCCTGGGACCTCTGGAAAGGCAGCCAGTGTTCTTAACCACTAATACATCTATTCAGCCCCTGATTTCTCCTTGAAATCATTGACTGTTGTGGGACATTTGATCACACTACGAACCCTGAGACTGTGTACTGAAAAAAAAACTATTTCTAGTTGTGGTTTGGCTCAGCTTTTAATCCAAGAGCTTTCTGTTACCAGGATTAAATTAAGTCACACATGGGTCAAGAGGTGAAGCAAACAACCAGTTGACAGGGAGTTCACTCTATGTTTGACACCCTATATCAAACATAGGGAAAAACATAGAGAGTGGTAGGAAATCAGGAGGACCGATAGAGAGATGCACAGGAAGTAGAAAAGAGGAAGATTGAGTTTGAAGTGTGTTTAATGCAGCATGGAGAAGGAAGAAGGACTTTTTCTTTCTGGGACATTGGCTAAGTAGGAAGGTTGGCTGGGTGCTTTCTCTGACTCTTTGAGCTAGCAGGCTTTCACACCAACATCTGGCTCCCAAGTCTTTATTAGCAAAATCAAACCTTTGGGATGTTTTTAAAAACCAACAAGTAACATTTTAAAAATGGAATAAGATGGTACTACCTTTTATTTTATTTTTTATTAATAAATTTATTTATTTGTTGCTTCAGGTTACACCTCCATCATATTGTCCTCTTTCCCCTCTTCCCAGCCCCGCCCTCCCATCCTCTACCCCCTAACTCTTCCATCATGCTCCTCTGGAGTGCAGTGTCCCAACATAACAGTTCCTAGCCCCAGTTCAGAAGTCATATGAGGGCCAAGAGCCTCTTCATACACTGGGGGCCTACAAGGCAGTACCACCAGTGAAAAGTGTCTCATTGCTAGGGAGAGAAAACTAAAAAACAGACCAACAAACAAACAAAAACAAAAAAAAAAAGTCTATGTCCATGTTCCTTTTGGTGTGTTGGTTGTAGTACAGATATTCTGCACTACATAGCTAAAATCCTACTATAAGTGAATAGATGCCATACGCATCCTTTTGAGTCTGGGTTAGCTCACTCAGGATGAGCTTCTCTAGTTCCATCCATTTGGCTGCAAATTGCATAATTTCATTGTTTCTAATATCTGAGTAATATTCTATTGGGTAGATGTACCACAGTTTTTTAATCCATTCTTCAGTTGAGGAACATCTGGGTTGTTTACAGTTTCTAGCTATTACAAATAAGGCTGCTATGAACATAGATGAAGAAACTTCTTTGTGATTCAGTGAGGAGTCATTTGGGTGTATACCCAGAAGTGGTATGGCTGGGTCCTGAGGCAAAGCTATTCCAAGTTTTCTAAGATATTGCCATACTGACCTCCATAGTGGTTGCACAAGCCTGCATTCCCACCAGCAATGGAGCAGGGTTCTCCTTTCTCCACTCCCTCGCCAGCATGTGCTGCCATTTGAGCTTTTGATCTTAGCCATTCTGACAGGTGTGAGATGGAATCTCAGAATCATCTTGGGTTGCATTTCTCTAATGATTAAGGATGTTGAGCATTTCTTCAGGTGTCTCTCAGCCATTAGGGATTCCTCCTTTGTGAATTCTCCATTTAGCTCTATCCCCCATGTTTTGCTTGGATTATTTGGTTTCTTGGCATTTAATTTCTAGAGTTCTTTGTAGATTTTGGATATTAGCCCTCTGTCAGATGTGGGGGGGGGGTGAAGATTTTCTCCCAGTCTGTAGGCTGCCGTTTTGTTCGAATGACAGTATCTTTTGCCTTATAGAAGCTTTTCAGTTTCATGAGGTCCCATTTATTGATTGTTGGTCTCAGGACCTGAGCTGTTGGTGTTCTGTTCAGGAAGTTGTCACCTGTGCCAATGAGTTTGAGGGTTTTTCCCACTTTTTTATCTAGTAGATTTAGTGTGACCAGCCTTATGTTAAGGTCTTTGATCCACTAGGATTTAAGTTTTGTACAAGGTGATAAGTATGGGTCTGATTTCATTCTTTTGCAAGTGGACATCCAGTTGGACCAGCAACATTTGTTGAAGATGCTGTCCTTCTTCCAAGGTGCAGTTTTGGCTTCTAGGTCTACAATTAGGTGGCCGTATGTGTGGGTCCATTTCTGGGTCTTCAATTCGATTCCATTGATCTACTGGTCTGTTTCTATACCAATACCATGCGGTTTTTACTATTATTGCTCTGTAGTACAGCTTGAAATCTGGGATGGTGATACCTCCAGATGTTTTTTTTATTGTACAGGATTGATTTAGCTATTCTGGGTTTTTTGCTGTTCCATATGAAATTGAGAATAGCTCTTTCCAGGTCTATAAAGAATTGTGTTGGTGTTTTGATAGGAATTGCGTTGAATCTATATATTGCTTTTGGTAGGATGGCCATTTTTGTTATGTTGATCCTACCTATCCATGAGCATGGGAGATCTTTCCATCTTCTAAAGGCCTCTTCCATTTCTTTCTTCAAGGGTTGAAGTTCTTGTTGTACAGGTCCTTTACTTGCTTGGTTAGAGTTACCCCAGGTATTTTATATTATTTGTGGCTATTGTGAAGGGGGTTGTTTCCCTTATTTCTTTCTCAACCCATTTGTTTGTTGTATATAGAAGGGCTTCTGATTTTTTTTTTTGAGTTAATTTTGTATCCAGCCACCTTGCTGAAGGTGTTTATCAGCTGTAAGAGTTCTCTGGTAGAATTTTTGGGGTCACTTATGTATACTATCATATCCTCTGCAAATAGGGATAATTTGACTTCTTCATTTCCAATATGTATCCTCTTGATCTCCTTTAGTTGTCTTATTGCTCTAGCAAGAACTTCAAGTACTATATTGAAGAGATATGATGAAAGTGGGCATCCTTGTCTTGTCCCTGAGTTTAGAGGAAATGCTTCGAGTTTCTCTCCATTTAATTTGATGTTGGCCACTGGCTGGCTGCATATTGCCTTTATTATTTCTAAGTATGGTCCTTGTATGCCCGTTCTCTCCAGAACTTTTAGCATCAAATGGTGTTGGATTTTGTCAAATGCTTTTTCTGCATCTAGCGAGATTATCATGTGGTTTTTTTCTTTCATCTTGTTTATATGGTGAATTATGTTGATAGACTTTCGTATGTTGAACTATCCCTGTATTTCTTGTATGAAGCCTACTTGATCATGGTGTATGATACTTTTGATGTGTTCTTGAATTCGGTTTGCTAGTATTTTATTAAGTATTTTTGCATCTATGTTCATGAGGGAGATTGCTCTGAATTTCTCTTTTTTTGTTGGGTCTTTCTGTGGTTTAGGAATCAGGGTGACTGTGGCCTCATAGAATGAGTTTGGCAGTGTTCTTTCTGATTCTATTTGGTGGAAGAGTTTGAAGGGTATTGGTGTTAGCTGCTATTTGAAGGTCCGGTAGAATTCCATGCTAAAGCCATTTTGCCCTGGACTTTTTTTGGTTGGGAGATTTGTAATGACTGTTTCTATTTCCTTAGGGGTTATTGGGCTGTTTAATCTGTTAATATGATCTTGATTTAGTTTTGGTAGGTGGAATCTATCAAGAAAATTGTCCATTTCGCTTAGGTTTTCAAATTTGGTGGAATATAGATTTTTAAAGTAGGACCCAAATACTCTCTGGATTTCCTCAATGTCTGTTGTTATTTCTCCCCTTTCATTTCTGATTTTGTTGATTTGGGTTTTTTCCCTCTGCCTTTTAGTTAATTTGGCTGGGGGGTCTGTCTATTTTGTTGATTTTCTCAAAGAACCAACTCTTGGTTTCATTTATTCTTTGTACAGTTCTTTTTGTTTCTATGTTGTTGATTTCAGCCCTAAGTTTGATGATTTCCTGCCTTCTGCTCCTCTTGGGAGTGTTTGCTTCTTTTTTTCCAAATCACCCAGTTTCTCTGTTAATTCGCTAATATGAGCTGTCACAATTTTCTTTTTGAAGGTACTTAGTGCTATGAGCTTTCCTCGTAGCACAGCTTTCATTGTGTCCCATAGGTTTGGGTATGTTGTGCCTTCATTGTCATTGGATTTTAAGAAGTCTTTGATTTCCTTCTTTATTTCTTCCCTGACCCAATTATCATCCAGTAAAGAGTTATTCAATTTCCATGTATGTGTAGGCTTTCTGTTGATTCTTTTGCTGTTGAAGTCCAGCTTTATTCCATGGTGATCTGATAAGATACAAGGGGGTATTTCAACTTTCTTGTATGTGTTGAGACTATCTTTGTGTCCAAGTATATGGTCGATTTTGGAGAAGGTTCCGTGAGGTGCTAAGAAGAAGGTGTATTCCTTTGTGTTTTGGTGAAACGTTCTGTAGATATCTGTTAGGTCCATTTGGTTCATGATCTCTGTTAGACTCACTATTTCTCTGTTTGGCTTCTGTCTTGATGATCTGTCAATTGTTGTGAGTGGGGTATTGAAATCTCCCACTACTAATGTGTTGTGATCGACGTGCAATTTAAGTTTTAGAAGCGTTTCTTTTACAAATGTAGGTGCCTTTGTATTTGGGGTATAGATGTTTAATATTGAGATGTCCTCTTGGTGGATATTTCCTTTAACGAGTATGTAATGCCCTTCTCTGTCTTTTTTTATTAACTTCAGTTGGAAGTCTATTTTGTTTGATATTAGGATGGCTACTCCAGCTTGCTTCCTGGGTCTATTTGCTTGGAAAACCTTTTCACAGCCCTTTACTCTGAGATAGTGTTATCTTTGATAGTGAGATGTGTTTCTTGTATGCAGTAAAAAGATGGGTCTCGTTTACAGATCCAATCCGTAAGCCTGTTTCTTTTTATTGGGGAGTTGAGTCCATTGATGTTGATGGATATTATTCACCATGGTTTGTTATTTCCCATTAGTTTGGTATAGGTGATCATCCTGTTCCTCTTTTGGTTTAGTTGCTGTGGAGTTTTCTATTTCCTCTGTTTTTTTTTGGGTGTAGTTTTCTTCTCTGGGTTGGAATTTTCCTTCTAGGATCTTCTAGGATCAAACTTTTGGTATTTTTTTTAAACCAAGAAATAATATTTTATAAATGGAATAAGATGGCACTTCCTTTTAAAAAATATTTCCAATGCTACTAAAAAATTCACACTTACAAAATAGTTGATAATGATATTTCTCTGGGTCATACAAGGAACGAGCCAGGCAACTCACTTGACAGAGGTGATGGAAGATTAGTCAGATTCTGGTTCCTTCTCTTCCACCTCATCATAGGCTGACTCTGGTTTTCTTTCTCTTTTCTGCAGTTAGAGTTTGAGTTCTTGGTCAGTGACTTCACCCTGCTTTCCTTCTGTTTCCCTCTTCTATTTGCTACATAATTTTTTGATTCATGATTTGTCCCTTCCCAAAGTCTTTTTTTCTTTTTGTTTCCTGTCCATCTGACAGGAGCAGGTTTGGCTGACAGCCTAGTGGAGCTTCGTTTGGGCTCCTCCTTTGTTGTCCCTTCCATATTGATCTTCCTCTTGGTATTGTGGTTACACCAAAGGCACAATTGATGTCAAGGCTGTCTGTTACAGAGCTGTGTGACTGGTCAGTTTTCTTTAGTGAGTTAGTGAGAGCCAGGCAGATCAGCCTGATGCCTGGCAGCATAAGGACCTTTTCAAACTCTGGGAAACTGAAAGGAGCTTATATAGCTTGGCATTGATTGGATGCTAGAAAGATCTGAGTTGAGATGGACAGAGCCAAGATTGAACTGAGGCCTGCCCCAGTGCCTGGTGAAGAAGCATGGCTATAAAGCCATAGAAGCTGCTAGAACTGTCAGAAACCATGAGAGGTTATGGGAGCTGCCAAATAGTTCAAGAAATGGCTAGACTACAAAAGTCCACGAGACCATTCCCTATATAAGCTAGGGAGATCCAAGTGAAGTTCTCTCAGCTTCCACAGACAGAGGAGACAGAAGTGTACTAGGAGAAGTGTAAAGCAAGGTATGTCATTTGCTAACTTTTAGGCTGCAATAACCTTGAGGGAAATCAGTGGTCAAAGCTTCAGCAAGTAAGATGAGAATTTCTGAGAGAGAGTGCCAAACAACTGGGCGTAGTGCCAGGAGGTGGGCAGAGTTCGGAGGCCACACAAGGACCTCCACACAGGTGAAAGGGTGGCCCCTAGCATGTAAGGCTGTATAAGGCTTTAAAGTAAAAGACTGGGCCACATATGGTATAGTATCTGCTCCATGCATGTTTAACTGAAGCCAGTCACAAGCTGAGTGGTTGAAACAAACTGACCGCATGAGCCAATTTGGCAATGCTAGACCCAGAGGAAGCTGAGCTAAGCTGAAGATAAGTCTGTCCTGACTGCCAGAGTCAGACTGGGAACACTTGAAGTGTGCCTGCAGATAGAAGGCTTTTCTTACTATGTCAAAGTTTATCCAAAACAAAAGTAGAAAGCTCAATGCATGCTGTTGATCTTAAAGAATAGGGAAAGGAATATGTATAACTGAGTAAAAATATTTCACTCATCCTTGAAAATCAATCTAAGGGGAATCTCCTATGGCAATAACAGTACACTGTAGAGGACCAGAGTATGTAGTATGTAGCACAGATTCCTGTGGCAAAAAGACCATTTGTTCTGTAATGTCAGAAAAGCTCTAAAAACAAAGTACAAATTACTCTTGTAAAGAAATTTGCATCTAGGAAAAAAACTCATCTCCATGTGTAAGGATGTCTCCTTCTCTGTACCAGGAATGAATGAATGAATTACAGTTATAGCTTGTATCTGGAAGGTTTTCCACATGGAATATTTCCAAGTTGAGGATTTGGTCTTTAGTTAGTGGGGCTATTAGGAATTGGTGGAAACTTTAAGGGGGGTCTAGTTACAGAAAGAAGGGAAAGGTGCCTTTGAAGAGGATATTGGGACCTGCGACTTCTCCTCTCTTCTTCTCGATTTTCTCTCTTCCTCCTCCTCTCCCTCTTCCTGTCTCCTCCTCCTCCTCCAGCTCTTTATCTTTCTGTGCTACCTGCTCTCTAAACCATCAACATGCATCTTAACCATTTCTCTTTTCCTCTTTTCTATTGGTAATGGGGCCAAGTGACTATGGACTAAAACATCTAAAACAGAGAGCCAAAGCAAACTGACCTCAGGAATACTATCAGTGCAGTGAAAGTGGACTGATACAGAGTGAGTCATTGGAAATGCTTATCCGTGGAAAGTGCACTCTCTTAAATTTCCATAACAAAATTAACACACACCTGTCCTCTGCCTCCCTACACAGTCTATAATCAGCCATCCTCTCACCTTCACTTCGTTGGTATGTAAGTTTGAACTCAGTCACATCTTTGAGACTTGTTCATCTTTCTGGGCATCTTCAGAGAGATACACCCAATAACAAACTTCTTTTAGTTTTTTCTCTTATTGCTTTGTCATTTGTTACAGGAGAATGACTCAGAAATTTTTCAAAGAAATTTATTTTGCTTTTTCTATGCTAAAACAACATATTTAATATCTTGATAAAAAATTTAAAAGTGTACTTGTTTGACTAAAGATTTATTTATTTTTATTTTATGTGACTGGGTTTTTGGCCTGCAAGTATATATGTATGTGCTCCATATAGGAATTGTGTCAGCAAAGGCCAGTAGAGGGAATTGGAGTTGGAGCTACAGTTGGAGCCACCATGTAGATACTGGGGATAGAACTCAGGTCATCTCCAAAAGCAGAAATTTCTTTTAAGCACTGAACCATTTCTCCAGGTTCCTCACCTACGTTTTATATTGAAAATAAATCAATATTTGATGATACAACCTGGTATTATCCTATCACCATATTTGTAAAACGAGAAAAGATTTTAGCTAAGATTTATGGATCAGAATTGGGAGACTGAAGTTTTCTGCATTTATAAATTTCAATAAGCTATTTTAAAAATTCTGTTCATAACATGCTTTTCAGTATACCTATAGAAGGGTTTGCCAGAGCTTATTGTGTTAGGAAAACATACAAAGCTGAGGATCAGGGAAAAATTATCTTTCCTATCTCTCCAGCATATCTATCCTTTTCTCATTTTGTCTTCTATTTTCTTTCCATTTTGACACCCTGTGTATCACACATGAAATACCTCTTACACCAAAGTCACATTGCCTAGGATCCTTCATGTGGGTTTAGAGATAAACTTTCATCAGCTAAAGTCCTTACCCTAAAATTATTTTCAAATACCTTCATATGACTAAAACTTACCAGCCCAGTCCTGTTCTTTAAATATCCTGATACACACAATGAAACTTTAAAAACTTTTATCCCATACTATACATTTGCATATATGTAAGTCTACATCAATCAAAATCTGCCAATATTTGCATGGGTATTTATATTAGGGTAGGCTAAGAGAGAAATTATTTAGACCAAGATCATCTTCTGTTTCTGTCAAAGCAAAATTGCACTTGATAGAGTTCAACAGCTGTCAACACTTTATTAAAGGCTAGTATAGTAAAACAGAAAGATTGAACTTGACTCAGTATAATAGGATACACTGGGAATTTATAGAAACTGGGCAGGGTATGATTCATTCGATAGAAAATGACCAAGATAAATATGGTTAGCTACCAAGGATGGGATAAGTGGAACTTGATTACACATTAGAGGTGAGAGGAGCCTATATAGATTGGTCAGCAGAATTCTTTCTAAAACTGAGTTCAGCAGGTCAGTGACAGAGCCTAGTCAAGAAAAAGGACTCAAAATAGTCTGACTAAAATTTGAAAAAGAGTCACTGTCATGCATTGTGACATGTGACATCCCATACTCAGAAGACTGAAACAGAAGGATTGAAAATTTGAGGCAGTCTTACTGCTTAGTAAGACCCTATCTCAAAAAAAAAAAAAGAAAGAAAGAAAGAAAGAAAAAAGAAACAAACACTGAGATGTAATCAGGAGCATAGCTTTGCCTAACATGCACAAAGCTACAAAGTTTTGGACTCAATACTTAGCACATGCATACACACACACACACACACACACACACACACACACACACACCACAGAGGGGAGGGGGAAAGGTTTGGGGTAAAGGCAGAGGCAGAGAGACCTTGCCAATTCCTAAATATTCCGCTGCCCTCTCAGGCACATTTCCCAGCTCCCCCTGAAGCTCACTGGCCAATAGGAATTTTCCTGCCTTCCCTCTGGCTGCACAGATGATCAGTGTCATAGCTCATCAACAAAATGTGCCATTATCCCATTTTCTGATCTAAGACAACTTTGGTTACAAACTCCTTCAAAAAAGATGTCTCATCTATTTCATTGGCTCAAATTATGTGAAGGAGCTTCATGAAAGACACTGCAGGCTGCTTGACCTTGGCTGAGGTGAGCATCACAACGGTAGAGACATCAGGAGTCAATGTTATCTTAGGATAATTTTAATCTTCTTTGATGGATTGTCTACCTCTGTATCTACCCTAACATTCTATGACTCCAAGACAAAAGCCTATCAATGTATGCTAAACTTGATTTACCTCTAGCCTCTACCAATGCTAAAGCTAAGACAATGACAACATTTGAAACATAGAAATCTCTCCCCCCCCTTCCTATCTGATGCCCCATTAGTATAATAGATAAGTGGATTGATTTATGATTTGCTTTTGTTCTGTGACTGTAAAACTTCTGGTAATCTTTTCCATGGTAACAAAAGTCATTCAGAGCACCCCAAATCCATGTTCCTAAACCACCATCTCTCCTATTTATCTCAAAATAAACTATCTCTTAATTCCTTTTAAGTAGAACTGTTGTTTTCAACTGACAATTTAAATGTCAGTGTTTCTATGATCTTGTTTGTGGCCTTCACCTTGAGGTAGGAAAGTATAATGAGATCCTCTAGATTACTTTATCCAGATTACTAACTTGATTTTGATTACTGTATGCATGTGATGGATTTTCTCATTGTCCAAGCTTCAGTCAGGCTCCTTTGAAGCCCATTCTCAGTAAGTCCATGCTTTGGCTTTCTTCTTCCCAGTACCCATTTGCTAAGTGAGTTTACCAAGAATTCCAAACTCTCAATATCTGATTATTCACAATATTTGCACAGATTAACCATCTCCTGTATCTCCAAAGATTACCAAGGACTTCTTCTAGCAAGAATCTTGCTGAGTTAATTGTACAACAATTACCCTATTTTAACAAATTTTTATCTACTAGCCCTACTACCCTGCTCCTTAGCTATAAATCCCTACTCAGACCAACCCAATATGTTAACACTTCTTTTCCCATATTGAAGTACGCACTGATTAAAATCTGATTTTACTGTTTTAACTATCAGGCTCCCGGGTTTCATTAAAAGTTTTACTTCTCTCTTACTAGATGCAAAATGGATTTTTAAATTGCTATATTAGAAACAACTTGACAATGGAAATCAGTTATGGAGTTGAGGTATTTTGGGGGATATGGGCTATTGAAGAGGCTGCAGTGTATCTGAGACTCAAGACAAGGATAGAGCAGGTAAGTGCTCGCCTTTACTCTACATGGACTTTGAACACAAGCTTTGGCTTAAATTTTGTTTTTGCGCAATCTTACTGAGAGTTTTATTCATTATACTGTGAGTTTTAAACATCTATTTAATTTAGGGAGTCTATAGAGATGGCTCAGCAGTTAAGAGCACAGATCGCTCGAGACCCCAGTTCAGTACCTAGCACCCACATCCAGCAGGTCACATCTGCCTGAAACTCTGCATCAGGAGGATTCTATGCTTCTGGCCTCTTCAGGAAACAGCACTCATGTGCATACACACACACACACACAAATATAACAAGGTAAATATTTAATAGACTGTCTTACAGTGAGTGTCAGTCCTTCACTCAGGGACATACTCTGTGCTTTTCAAAGTTCTTGGTGTCTTAGATGGATTTAGTTTAGAATGTCTGACTAGTTGCTCTTATGCATTATCTAGGCATGAACAAAACATTAAAACTCATTACAAATACTCAAGCTTTCTAGGTGGCTTCAAGATAAGGAAAAGAAACACATGGAACATTGATGCAAAAAAAATTGTATATGGAAAGAATAAACATCTAAGAATGAATCTCTCTGAGATTGGAAGGTTAAATGGCAGTATGAAAGGATGACAGAGAGATACAAGATGGCGCCGACCATAGAGCAGTGCATCTGAGTAGTAGGTGAATGAGATTAGTCACTGTGGAGTGAATGTGAGGTCCCCTAGCAGATAGTGAAACACAGACTGTGTCTGAATTCCCACAGCGAACATTAAGACCAGTCATCAGATAAAACAGCCCACGCAGTTCGCGGGAACACCACCCGGAGATGAACCAGCTCCTCACTGGTCTGGAGAGGAGCTCCAACTAGAGGAGATCTAGCCCAGGAGTGGATCCAGCCCATGGCTCCAGTCACAGACCAGCGGCCCCGCCTGTCTGCCTGATATCCAGCCTGCACTCAAACAGCAGCACCACAAGAGCAAAGGTAAGGGAGTTTTTTTTTCCTGGAGTTTCCAACATGGCGTCACAGTGTGCACTGTAGCGGAGAGGCAGAGACCTAACCCAGTCACAGCAAAGCA
>CAJQZJ010032535.1:3632482-3661258 GCA_907164525.1 Lophiomys imhausi
TACTCTCACCACTGGACAGATCAACAATGCAGAAAACAAATAGAGAAATAATGAACCTCACAGATGTCATGAATCAAATGGACCTAATTGATATCTACAGAACATTTCACCCCAAAACAAAAGAATACACTTTCTTCTCGGCACCTCACGGAACCTTCTCCAAAATTGACCATATAGTCGGTCACAAAGTAAGCCTCAACACATACAGGAAAATTGAAATTACTCCTTGTAACTTATCAGACCATTGTGGAATAAAGCTAGGCTTCAACAATAACAAAAACAACAGAGAGCCTGCAAAAAGATGGAAACTGAACAACTCTCTCCTCAATGACCTCTGGGTCAGGGAAGAAATTAAAGTCTTCTTAGAACTCAATGAAAATGAAGGCACAACATACCCAAACCTATGGAACACATTGAAAGCAGTGCTAAGAGGAAAGTTTATAGCACTAAGTGCCTTCAAAAAGAAACTGGAGAGTTCCTATACTAGCCAACTAAAAGCACACCTGAAAGAGCTAGAACAAAAAGAAGCAAATACTCCTAAGAGGAGCAGATGAGAGGAAATTATCAAACTCAGGGCTGAAATCAACAACTTAGAAACAAAAAGAACAACATAAAGAATGGGCAAAACCAAGAGCTAGTTCTTTGAGAAAATCAACATAAGAGACAAGCCCTTAGCTAAACTAACTAAAAGGCAGAGGGAAAATACCCAAATCAACAAAATCTGAAATGAAAAGGGGGAAATAACAACAGACATTGAGAAAATCCAAAGAATCGTTAGGTTCTACTTCAAAAACTTGTACTCCACAAAATTGGAAAATCTAAATGAAATGGACGATTTTCTTGATAGATTCTACCTACCAAGGTTAAATCAAGAACAAGTAAACAAATTAACTGTCCTATAACCCTTAAGGAAATAGAAGAAGTCATTAGAAGTCTTCCAACCAAAGAAAAGCCCAGGCCCAGATGGTTTCAGCACAGAATTCTACCAGACATTCAAAGAAGAGCTAACACCAATATTTTTCAAACTCTTCCACAACATAGAAACAGAAGGAATATTACTGCCAAACACATTCTATGAGGCCACAGTTACCCTGATACATAAACCTCACAAAGACCCAATGGAGAAAGAAAATTTCAGAACAATTCCCCTTATGAACATGGATGCAAAGATACTTAACAAAATACTTGCAAACCGGATCCAAGATCACATCAAAAGTATCATACACCATGATCAAGTAGGCTTCATCCGAGGGATGCAGGGGTGGTTCAACATTAGAAAATCCATCAATGTAATCCACCACATAAACAAGCTGAAAGAAAAGAACCACATGATCATCTCATTGGATAATGAAAAAGCTTTTGACAAAATACAGCACCCTTTCATGTTAAAAGTCTTAGAGAGATCAGGCATACAAGGACCATATATAAACATAATAAAGGCAATTTACAGCAAGCCAATAGCCAACATCAAACTAAATGGAGAGAAACTTAAAGCATTTCCTCTAAAATCAGGGACAAAGCAAGGATGCCCACTCTCTCCATATCTCTTCAACATAGTACTTGAACTTTTAGCTAGAGCAATAAGACAACTAAAAGAGATCAAGGGGATACAAATTGGAAAGGAAGAAGTCAAATTATCCCTATTTGCAGATGATATGATAGTATACATCAGTGACCCCAAAATTCCACCAGAGAACTTCTACAGCTGATAAACTCCTTCAGCAAGGTGGCCGGATACAAAATCAATTCAAAAAAAAAAATCAGTAGCCCTTCTTTACACAAAAGATAAATGGGTGGAGAAAGAAATAAGGGAATCAACACCCTTCACAATAGCCACAAATAATATAAAATACCTGGGGGTAACTCTAACCAAGCAAGTGAAAGACCTGTATGATAAGAACTTCAAGTCCCTGAAGAAAGAAATTGAAGAACATATCAGAAGATGGAAAGATCTCCCTTGTTCATGATTAGGTAGGATCAACATAATAAAAATGGCAATCCTACCAAAAGCAATATACAGATTCAATGCTATTCCTATCCAAATACCAACTCAATTTTTAACAGATCTGGAAAAAACAATTCTCAACTTCATATGGAATAACAAAAGACCCAGAATAGCTAAATCAATCATGTACAATAACAGAATATCTGGAGGTATCACCATCCTGGATTTCAAGCTGTACTACAGGGCAATAGTAATAAAAACAGCATGGTACTGGTATAGAATCAGACCAGTTGACAAATGGAATCAAATTGAAGACCCAGAAATAAACTCACACACCTACGGTCACTTAATTTTTGATAAAGAAGCCAAAAACATACAATGGAAAAAGGAAAGCATCTTCAATAAATGGTGCTGGTCTAACTGGATGTCAACATGTAGAAGAATGCAAATAGATCCATACTTATCACCCTGTACAAAACTTAAGTCTAAGTGGATCAAGGACCTCAACATAAATCCAGACACACTAACATTAAAAGAAGGGAAAGTGGGGAAAAACCTTGAACTCTTTGGCACTGGTAGCAACTTCCTGAATAGAACACCAATAGCACAGGCACTAAAACAAACAATCAATAAATGGGACCTTATAAAATTGAAAAGCTTCTGTAAGGCAAAGGACACTGTCCTTAGAACAAAACAGCAGCCTACAGACTGGGAAAGGATCTTCACCAACCCAACATCTGACAGAGGCCTAATATCCAAAATATATAAAGAACTGAAGAAATTAAACACCAAAAAATCAAATAACCCCATCAGTAAATGGGATACAGAGCTAAACCGAGAATTCACAGAAGAGGAATCTCTAAAAGCCAAGAGGCATTTGAGGAAATGTTCAACATCTTTGGTCATCAGGGAAATGCAACTTAAAACAATTCTGAGATTCCATCTCCCACCTGTCACAATGGCTAAGATCAAAAAAAACAAATGATAGCACATGCTGGCGAGGATGTGGAGAAAGAGGAACACTCCCCCATTGCTGGTGGGACTACAAACTTGTACAACCACTTTGTAAATCAATCTGGAGATATCTTAGAAAATTGGGAATAAATATACCTCAAGACCCAGCCATACCCCTCTTGGGCATATATCCAAAAGATCTGAAACAAAACCACAAGGACATTGCCTCAACAATGTTCATAGCAGCTTTATTTGTAATAGCCAGAAACTGGAAACAACCCAGATGTCCTTCAACTGAATAATGGATAAAAAAAAAAAAAACTGGTACATTTACACAATGGAATACTACCCAGCTATCAGAACTGAGGAAATCATGCAATTCAAAACCAAATGGATGGAACTAGCTCATCCTAAGTGAGCTGACACAGTCCCAGAAAAATAAACATGGTATGTATTCCCTTATAAATGGATATTAACCATACATCAGAGGATAACTATCCTACAACCCAAACACCCAAATAGATAGGAACCTAGCATATCTATCCTAGATGGTGTGCCTTATCAAGCTCCAGTACAAGAGGAAGCTCTTGGCCCTCACATGACACAAGATCTGAGGGAGTATGATATGTGAGGGCCCACCTCATCTGAGGAAAAGGAGAGTACCATGTAGAGGAACAAGGAGGGAGGGAAGGACAGAGGGAGGGAAGGAGAGAAGGGGGGAAGGAGAGAGGAAGGGAGGGTCTAGGAGGGCAGGAGGGAGGAAACTATGTTCTAGAAGTAAATAATACTTTTTAAAGAAAAGAGTTAATAAGCTTAAAAATACAATATAAAATTTCCAAACTATAATTTACCAAAGATATACTTGCCTTACTGGCATGAAAGGCAAATGGCCTTAATTTCAGATTAGAATGTTAGACTGCAGGTGGCCACATAGATTACACAACTTGATAGCAGCTTAAAAGTTCTTTTTTTTTTTTTTTTTTTGGTAGAGGTATAGGATATTTCCATGGTTTGGCATTAAAAAGCAGGTAACAGGTTTAAAACACTGTAAATAAATTAAAGGTTCAACCTGGTTTTACAAACCTCCAAAAGTTGAAAAAACTTAGAGCTAAGGTAAAATACATGAAAGGCGTGGTGTTAGCCCATGCCTTTACCTCCAGCAGAGACAGGAGGATCACTATAGAGTTAAGTTGTCTTATAAATTCTAGAGTTACAAGGAACAGGGTGGTGATGGTGCACACCCTTAATCCCATCATTCGAGAAGAATACACCCTTAATCCCAACACACTAGAGACAGAAGCAGGCAGATCTCAGAGCTCATGGTCAGCCTGATAAAAAACAAGCTCTAAATAGAGAAAAACTTTGATCCAGGGGTTGTGGAGCACATCTTTAATCCCATCAGTTGGGAACCACATGTCTTTGATCCCAAAACTTAGATTGCAGAGACAGGCACATAGGATTTGGAAGGATTTAAGTTTAAAAGCTACTGAAAAAAGGCAGGCTGCAATTCAAACAAATTGTCCTTTGAGATCTCAAAATATATACACTAAAGATTTGTTTAGCTCCAAAATATCAAAATAATTTCTTCTTTAATCCGGATTGAAAGGTAATACTTTATATATTGTCAAAAAACCAAATGTGCTCCAGGAAAAATATTACCTGATCCCCCCCACAAAAAAAAAAAAAAACAGGTAATTGTCCCAGAGTTAGGATTAGGGCAGGGCTCTGTTCTTATCTTTCCAGGAGATTTAAAGCATCCATTCAAGGAATCCAGGGGCAACTGGACAACAGAAACCTCAGCAGAAAACAGATCAGACACCAACGAAGACGAGTGGCCCAGATGATCCAGCCTTGCAGACTTCCTCAATAGCTGTTTCCTCAAAAGTCTACAACCACAACAACTCAAAATCGCTAAGACTTTTCAGCTCCATAGACTGCTCCAGCCAGAACTTCAGCAAATCCCTGAAGATCAGCTTCTGTCTATGAACTTCTTAGGACATCTAAATAGCTAAGCACAAAAGGACTGAACATCAAATGATTCTATTAACATTTTTAACCATTTTTCCATTCTTATTTGGGCCCCAAACAGGTTTACTATGTCCCAATTCAGCAGGAAGTCATTTTAAGGGAACAACATCCCATCCCCAGAAGGTGGGGAGGGTATTTCCCCCCAATCTGGTTATTTGATGGATAATAGAAAATTTTGTTATTTAGGGGAAGAGACTTGTTAAATGGTCTTGTTAAATGGGTTTTGGAGGTTAGACCCAGGGACTTCTCTCTTTTTCTTTTCTGTATCCTTCTTTCTATCCTATGTAGGAGTGAACAGACTTGAGAAAAAAATGGAACATAGACATAGTATAGGAAAGATCAAGAAAAAAGGACAGATTATTGAATATGGCCTTATACCTTTGTATATTGATACAAAATTACTATTCTATTTGGCTAAATTGGTATTGATCATTATATATTAATGCAAAATTAAGATTGTATTGGGCTACATCGGTATTGATCTTTGTATATTGATACAAAATTAAGATTTTATTTGGCCACAATGGTATTGACCCTTGTATATTGATGCAAAATTAAGATTGTATTGGGCTACATCGGTATTGATCTTTGTATATTGATACAAAATTAAGATTATATTTGGCGACATTGGTATTGATCTTTGTATATTGATACAAAATTAAGGGTAACACTTCTTAAAGGTATTGTACCTAGTAATGCTTAAAAATGAAATGTAAAGTTTTGGCCTCTTGCTACCAACCGTCATAAACTGTTTAGGATAATTAAGAAATGCAAACTAATAGTCATGCAAGCGTGTCATTTTGTTAGTTACTATGACAGTCTATCACAGTGATTTTCTAAGCTACTCAGAAATCAAGTTGCTAAGAGACAAGCAACATTTGCTTATCTGAATATAAGAGGTAGATAGGGCATATTCAAAAACCTCAAGAGATCTGCAGAATATGGCATTCAAAGATGTTTTCTTAACTTAAGATTTTTTGATATCGAGACATGTCCGCTCCTGACAGCACCCCCTATTTTACTCCAAGTAGAAGATGAGCATCGAAGAATCTCCAGTGGGAGATGGTTGAATTGGTGGTAAGCCTTTCTCTTGGCAAGAAAAACCCCTTGCTTCAACTGTAGACAGACTGCTACCCAAAAAGGACAAAACTTGGAAGCAGGTAAGTCGAGAACCTAGCTCTGCCAAGACAGGGTAGGTAAGTCCTTCATAAATCCTGCTTTACAATCAATGTCTGTCAGAGAAACATGGACAAATGGCTGAAGATTGATGCTGTAATGTATGGAGAGAATATGGGAACTGTCCAGGCAGCCATTGGTATGTCATTTGTTAGTTTTGGAAGCTGCAGACCCTGCACTTCCTATATAATCAGATATATTTAACCCTCTCAGGTCTCTGAGATGGTGGAAGAATACATAACTAGAGTGTCATAGTTAAATTTTGAGTTGTTTCGGAATCAAGAGTGTGTTCTGGATCTAAGAAGATGTTTTTAAAATTGTGAGGCAAGTTAGTATGAAAGCTGAGTTAGATATAGAACTTTAAATTCATGGAGATGGTTAGATAGTAGAATGTTAAAGTCAGATGCCAAATACATATGGACTGGACATTGGGAATGTATGCTAAGCCATATAACTCTTATAATTGTGGCCTATCTATTTCTGTTATTTTGTATTGTATTTATAGTTATAAGAGAAGGAACCATTTGTTGGACTGAAAGTGAGAGCTGTTGGGGGGGAAAAGAAATACCTTAAACTAAAAAAAAAAAAAAGAGGATGGGGGGTTGAGGGGGAGCAGGGTGGAAGGGTGGGACTGAAGGGGGAGTAGGGAGGGGATTGTGATTGAGATGTAACTTGAAGAAATAAATAATTAATAATTAAAAAAAGAAAGGATGACAGAATGGAAAGAATTAAGGACAAGAAATGAAATTAATTCCTGAGACTGTTTCTCTTTAAGACAGAAGTTACTATTTTGAACATTATGTCTGAGGGAATTTTGTTATTTTTCTTCCCTTGATTTTTAAAATTATTAGGTCTTGAGGACAGAGACAAGTTTTCTTTCTGTAACATATTTCTCCACAAATGGGTTAGATGTGTTACTAAAGGGTTTGGTTTTCAGTGGGAAGCATTTCTTTCTACACATTCTATCATACCATATGGAATGAATGCCAACATCATAAATATGCTTTCATCAGGCAGGTAAGATACTCACATATTTAAAATAAGAATCATAAAACATGACAACATTTTAGTATAAAAGAAAACAATCCCTCAAGTTCTGAACTGATATAATATCATAGATGAAATTCCCAAAATTATGCACCCAAAGATTTCAAAATTTGAGATGACATATTCAGACTATGTCTTAATATGTACCAAGCCAATTTAGTATAGTGCCATCCAATTAAAATCACTTAATTATACCTAAAATAGTTTTCTGTGCCACTTATCTAAGTGAGCTATGGAGGAGGGGAGACAATTAGCCAGCCATAGCAAAGTGAAACTAAAGAACAATGTATGTCAAAACCAGGCTATTTAGAATTTAAACTTTTGTGACACTGGAGTTGGCAGTTATAATTGCAGGTGGAATTTCTGTGAGAAGAATGCAATTACCCAAACTGGATTTTAACCAGCACACCTGAGCACTTCAAGAAAACAATATGTCTTTAATACCATAAATAAATACCTCCTTTGTTCTATTTCTGAATGTAAAGGTACCAGTTCCTGGGCAGGCTGAGTTCCTGAGGTTCTGCTTTAGTTCTGGCTCAGGAGGAAACATGCCACCTACTGAATTGCCAGTCACCTTCCTGCAGAGATCTCTGTTCAAGTGAAGAAAACTATTATTAGGTATTTGATGGTTCTTATTAGCACTTGATATCTTAAAATTTTGTTTTCAAGTGCTTTTCATTAGGCAGATCAAAAATTTGAGGTTCAAACACTCGATCAGATTCAGAATCACAACTAAAAGAGTATTGATATTAATTCCTTTTCTTGGTTCAATCAGGAAAATATAACTTCAGTTGCAAGGAACAGATTAGACATCCTTTTCCTCTGTAGGAGCTAGGGCAGAAGACCCAGAGAGGAAAATCATGCTGAATCCTGAAGACTGAGGTTGGAATGCAAAAAAACAAAACAAAACAAAACAAACAAAAAAAAAAACCTATGTTGTTTCCATAACACTACAGAGTAGTCAGCAGAGTAGTAGTTTGAGAATTCTGGAAGAAATAAAACTTACTTTAGACATGATTATGTTGAAAGAAAAAAACTTCAGTTAAGTTGATTTTAACAGTCTGAATAAAATTCAGTTTTCTAATGAGGATCTCTTATAACAGTGGTTTTCTACCTTCCTAATGCTGCCACTCTTTGATACAGTTTTTCATGATGTGGTGACCCCTAACCATAAAACTATCTCATTGTTATTTCATACTGTAATTTTTCTATTGCTTTGAATAGCAATGTAAATATCTGATTTGCACGATATCTAATATGCAACTCCAAATGGGTTGCAACCCAGAGGTCGAAAACCACTTCCTTACAGTATAAATAAGGTCAGAAGAATTCTTCTCTGAGATATGGACAGGCAGCATCAACAAACAGCTTGAGTCAGTGTTTTTATGCTCTTAAATGTCCATGGTCTAAGCATTGGGCAGCCTGGAATTGAAAGGAATGGAAATTTTAAAAAGACCCCCCTGGCATACAGAGTGGAGCCAGGCCAGCTATGTTCCAGGAAATTAGCTGACCATAAAGCCAGATCCAAGAATGAAGGTCAGTCAGGACATGAGCCTCAGGCTCTAGGAACTAGCTGACCACAAAGCAGATGGTAAAGTAAGATTAAATTCATTCCTGAGAAAAAGAAGTATAGGGTGTTTCCCACATGACTAACTAAATAATAGGCTGGTACATTCCACTTGTATTTCCCCCTCACCCCTTTGGTTTGTGGTTTTTTTTCTTTAAATACCCTATTCTCCCCCAAATTGGGGTCAAAACTCCTCTACCCCTGCGTGGGATACGAGTTTCAGCCTCAGAGTGATGATCCCCGAAATAAACCTCTTGCAGATTGCATCAAGATGGTCTCTTATGAGTTTTGGGGTGGCTGTGATATCCCAAGTCTCAGGTCTTTCATTATCTGCTGATGCTTACTTTCTCTGTTTGGTTACTTTTACTCCTACTCAGCATACTAAGTTACACTACATTTGATTACACACCACCTCAAGGTACAAAGACAATATTACTTAAAATTCCACTTTAATTAGCTATAGCACAAAGTTTTTCTCATTTTGGACTACGGTTGGAGATTCTCAGTTTGTGCTCCTATTGCTCGGATACATTCTGATGGTCAGGAAGACCTACTGGTCTACTGCAGAGGTATACTCCTGCGGAACAGCAGTTTGTGAGGTGCAAGCCTATCTGGGCTTCCCCGGCAAAGACAGGGACAAAAAAGAACTCTATACTGGACATATAAGCACTGGAAGAACAGAGACGCCAGACACAGGGGACTGAGCACTTCCCACTGGGAGGCAGGGAACTTCCCAATGCAGTGTAACACTGGCTGACTGGATTTTTTAAGGACACCAGCTGGTGGCTTCGACCTCCAAACAGAGGGCCTCCTCAGTTTCCTGAGTCTGCAATTTCCATGCAGGATTTCTGACACTCAAAAGAAGACCAGCAGAGCCACTATGGTAAGACTGAGGGCAATTCTCCCTGGAATCTGTAACATGGTGTCATTTGGTTGACTGGTAACTGGGGGATTGAAATAATAGGCACTGAGCTTCCCTGAGCCCAAGCATGCTGTGAACAGGATACAGACTACATAATGGAACTCCCTGCCCCCATCTTGCCTGGCCCCTGGGCTGGTACCCCCCTGGGCTTCAGTCTGAGAGGCACAGGTTGACGCTGAGACTCACCTGAGAGTAGCTTGGGAGAACCATAACCACAGTAAGTACTGACACCCAGCTACAGCGAAGCTGTTAGAAGCCTCACTGACCTAGGCAGGCTGCTCTGGAACACAGCGCTTCTAGCAGGAAAAAAGTAGCTGAGCTTCCTCTGAGTCCAAGTGTTGTAGATGCCTCGTGAATTCCATTTTGGAACTCCCTGCCCTTTGAGAGGGCACTCAGTCTAAAATATCTAGATTTGGGACTGGAACAGTAAAGCAGTTCTGGACCATTGCATGCTGCCCAGCTAGTAGGCAGCACTGAACCACAGAGCTTCTGACTGAGAGACACAGGTTGAAGTTGAGATCCCCCTGAAAGAAGCCTGGGAGGTCCACAACCTCAGTCCTGACCACAGACCTGATGCCCTAGCTACAGGGAAACTGCCAGAAGCCACATCAGCTCAGGTAGGCTGAACTGGAGCACAGTACAACAACCAAAGAAAATGAGAAATCTAAAAATTTCCTCATCCAAGAAATCAAGGACTCAATGAAAAGATGGAACCTAAGAATTATAGGCATAGATGAAAGAGAAGACTCCTAACTCCAAGGTCCAGGAAACATTTTCAACAAAATCATAGAAGAAAAGTCCCTAAACCTAAAAAAAGAGAAGCTTGTAAAGTTCCAAGAGGCATACAGAACATCAAATGATTAGACCAGAAAAGAAATTCCCCTTGCCACAAATAATTGAAACTCCAAATGTATAGAACAAAAAAGAATATTAAAAGCTATAAGACAAAAAGTTCAAGTAACATATAATGACAGACCCATCAGAATTACACCTGACTTCTCCTCAGAAACTCTAATGCCAGAAGGGCCTGGACAGACGTCCTACAAACTCTAAGAGAACACAGGTACCATCCCAGACTACTATACCCAGCAAAACTTTCTATCACCGTAGACGGAGAAAAAAAGATATTTCATGACAAAAACCAAATTTGAACAATATCTATCCACAAATTCATCTCTACAGAAGATCCTGGAAGGAAAATTCCAACCCAGAGAAGACAACTACACCCAAGGAAACACAGGAAACAAAAAAAAAAAAACTCCACTTCAATTAAACCAAAAGAAACACACAAACACACAACCACCACCTACATAAAAATAACAGGAAATAACAGCCTATGGTCATTAGCATCTCTTAACATCAATGGACTCAGTTCCCTAATTAAAAAAAAAAAAAAACCCACAGGCTTACAAAATGGATCTGTAAACAAGACCTATCATTTTTTTGCATGCAAGAAATGTAGTTCATTAACTAAGATAAACTCTACCTCAGAGTAAAGGGCTAGGAAAAGGTTTTCCAAGCAAACTGTCCCAGGAAGCAAGCTGTAGTAGCCATCCTAATATCAAATAAAATAGAGTTTCAACTGAAATTAATCAAAAAAGATAGGGAAGGACACTTATACTAGTGAAAGGAAAAATTCATCAAGATGACATCTCAATACTGAATATCTATGCCGCAAATACAAGGGCACCTACATTTGTAAAAGAAACTCTTCTGAAGCTTAAACCACACATCGATCCCCACACATTAATAGTGGGAGACTTCAACACCCCACTCACATCAATGGACAGGTCATCGAGACAGAAACCAAACAGAGAAATAATGAGACTAACAGAGGTCATGAACCCAAATGGACCTTATAGATATCTACAGAATGTTTCATACAAACACAAAAGAATATAACTTCTTTTCAGCACCTCACAGAACCTTCTCTGAAATTGACCAAATAGTCAGAGAGAAAGCAAACCTCAACAGACACACGAACATGGAAATAACCCCTTCTATCTTATCAGACCACCATTTATTAAAGCTGGACTTCAACAACAACAGAAATAACAAAAATCCTACACATTCATGGAAACTGAACAACTCTCTACTCAATGACCACTGGGTCAAGGAAGAAATAAAGAAAGAAAGAAATTAAACACTTCTTAAAATCCAACGAAAACAGACACAACATACCCAAACCTATGGGATACAATGAAAGCAGTGCTGTGTGGAAAGTTCATAGTACTAAGTACCTTCAAAAAGAAAATTGTGGCAGCTCATAATTAGCAACTGAACAGCAGATCTGGAAGTGTGAGAAAAAAAAAAAGAAACAAACACTCCCAAAAGGAGCAGACAGCAGCAAATTATCAAACTTAGGGCTTAAATCAACAATTTAGAAACAAAAAAGAACAATATAAAGAATCAATGAAGCCAATAGTTAGTTCTTTGAAAAAAATCAGGACTGGAGAGATGGTTTGGGCTGGAGAGATGGCTCAGAGGTTAAGAGCACTGACTGTTCTTCCAAAGGTCCTAAGTTCAATTCCCAGCAACCACATGTTGGCTTATAAACATCCATAATGAAATTTGGTACCCTCTTCTATCCTGCAAGTATACCTGCAGACAGAACACTATAAATAATAAATAAATCTTTAAAAAAAAAAAAGAAAGAAAAAAGATAAAATCAACAAAGCAGGCAAACCCTTAACCAAACTAACTAAAAGGCAGAGGGAAAATATCTAAATAAACAAAATCAGAAATGAAAAGGGAGAAATAACAACAGACATCCAGGAAATCCAAAGAATCTTTAGGTTTTACTTCAAAAACCTGTACTCCACAAAAATTGAAAACCTAAGCAAAATAGGCAATTTTCTTGATAGATTCCACTTACCAAAGTTAAATCAAGATCAGTTTAACAGATTAAACAGTCCTATAACCCCTAAGGAAAATAGAAGCAGTCATTAAAAGGCTCCCAAACCAAAAAAGCACTGGGCCAGATGGTTTCAGGACAGAATTATACCAGACTGTCAAAGACGAGCTAATGCCAATACTCTACAAATTCTTCCACAAAATAGAAACAGAAGGAATACTGCCAAACTCATTCCATGAGGCCACAGTGACCATAATACCTAAACCACACAGAGACCCAACAAAGAAACAGAATTTCAGACCAAATTCACACATGAACATAGACGCAAAAATACTCAATAAAATACTTGCAAACCAATATCTTAGAAAACTTGGAATAGCTCTGCCTTGGGACCCAGCCATACCACTTCTGGGTATACATCCAAATGACTCCTCACTGAATCACAAGGAAGTTGCCTCATCTATATTCATAGCAGCCTTATTTGTAATAGCTACAAACTGGAAACAACCCAGTAGTTCCTCAACTGACGGATGAATAAAAAAAATTGTGGTACATTTACACAATGGAATACTACTCAGCTATGTCAGAAAAAAGGAAATCATGCAATTTGAAGCCAAATGGATGGAACTAGAAAAGCTCATTCTGAATGAGCTAACCCAGACTCAGAAGGATGCACATGACATTTATTCACTTATAGTTGGATTTTAGCTATATAGTACAGGATATCTATACTACAACCAACACACCAAAGGGAACAGGAACATAGACTTTTTGTTTCTATCAATGATACCCTTTTCCCTAGTGGTGCTGCCTTGTAGGCCCCCAGTGTATGAGGAATCTCTTGTCCCTCATATGACTGCTGAACTGCGGTGGGGGACTGTTATGTAGGAACACTCCATTCCAGAGGAGTGGGATGGAAGGGCTAGGGGGTAGAGGGTGGGATGGTGGGACTGGGAAGGGTCAAAAGAGGACACTATGATGGAGATGTAACCTGAAGCAATAAATAAATAAATTTTTAAAAATATTTTAATTTGGAAGCAGGTAAGTCCACAGCTTAGCTCTGCCAGACAGGGTAGGCAAGTCCTTCATAATTCCTGCTCTACAATCAATGTCTGTCAGAGAAACGGGGCAAAACGGCTGAAGATTGATGCTGTAATGTATGGAGAGAAAATGGGAACTGTCCAGGCAGCCACTGGTATGTCATTTCTTAGTTTTGGAAGCTGCAGGCCCTGCACTTCCTATATAATCAGATATATTTATCCCTCTCAGGTCTCTGAGGTGGTTGAAGAATAGATAGCTAGAGTCTCATAGTTAAATTTTGAGTTTAGGAATCAAGAGGGGGTTCTGGATCTAAGATGATGTTTTTAAAATTGTGAGGCAAGTTAGTATGAGAGCTGAGTTAGATATAGAACTTTAAACTCATGGAGATGGGTAGATAATAGAATGTTAAAGTCAGGTGCCAAATACATATGGACTGGACATTGGGAATGTATGCTAAGCCATATAACTCTCATAATCATGGCCTACTTATTTCTGTTGTTTTATATTGTATTTATTGTTATAAGAGAAAGAACCATTTGTTGGACTGAAAGGAGGAGCTGTTGGGGGGAAAAAGATATACCTTAAACTTAAAAAAAAAGAAGGAAGGAGATGGGTGGGTTGAGGTGAAAAAGGGTGGGAGTGTGGGACTGGAGGGGGGAGTAGGGAGGGGATTTTGATTGAGATCTAACTTGAAGAAATAAAAAATAAATTAAAAAATATTTTATTTAAACTGTGAAATTGAGTCTTCTTTGGCAGAAAAGAATATATTATAGACTATATTTTTGACCTCTGAATGTGATAAATAACCACATTGTCTGGAAGAATTCAAATGTGACTCATTGTTATCAATAATATTGGTAAATGTGAAATTATGTTTTCTATATGTTTTGTTAAAAATCTATAATGTTGCTTAATAAATGCAAAGCTGAGGGTGGATATATAGATATAAGATAGAAAAAAAAACCTTGCAAAGCCCTGCACCTAGAGGCATTGCAGATGTGGCTGCTATGTCACATATGCATCAGGAGGGCGTAGAGAGGAGAGAGGCTATATCTACATTCATATCTGACCTATGAACATCTGAATGAATAGGAACTTAACATTCCTAGAAAAAAAAGCAAGCTGGATACCACCACAACATTGGCACCATAGGGTAGCCTGTGATGACTACCAGAACAGTACCGGGCAAGCAGCAGATGGGCTCCAAGGACAGGAAACATGCCAGAAAGTAGAAGAACTCTGCCTGGCCCTGGATGTGGGGGTAATGGGGACCCAGCCTTGTGGTGAGATCTGGCCCAGATGGGGACATGGTGCAGTACTCTGGAGAGCAGGCCCTGTACTTTGCCTGGGTAGTTCACTACAGCTGGATATAGAGATTATGGGTGAGCCATCCCTGAGGAGTGAGCGTGGGAGAGTAAGCCCTGCCATCTATCTGCTATGTGGTGGTATTGGTTAGGGAGAGATGCCCTCCCCTCCCTTTTGCCCTCACAATTATTGTCCAACAGGAGATCTAGCCCAGATGGGGGTCACAAGAGCAGGAGAGCTGTCCCTGTCCCTCACATGCTGCAGCACTCGGGAGAACAGGCCCTGCACCTTTCCATATTAGAACTGGCCCTACAAGTGGGGGTTGCAGGTCCAGAACCAGGGCTTTGAGTTGACCCACCCCAACATCTACCCCATGGATGAACTGATGGAGTGCAAGAAGAGGTCAGTTCCACAACCCAAAACTACAGGATTTCCATGACACAGGACAATTACAGCATAACTAAAAGAAGTTCCAGTGAGGCTCCAGTATTGACAAAGTAGCACAAACCAGAGGCCTCATACCAGACCAAGAAGTCATTTTAATGAACATTTGCAAGCATAATGTGGGAGAAAAGGGAGTACTGTGGGACCCACTGCAGCTTCCACAATGAGATTTTATTTTTTATGCTTGGACAGATTGCAAGGGTGGAGGCTGGGTCTGAGGGGAGGTGGGAGATGAGAGGGAACAGGGTGCATGGTGTAAAATTCACATAATAAAAATTTTTCAATAAAAAACACATACTCTTACAATAGATGGAGTAATAAAAAATTAAATCCCATGTGTAAATTCTGTCTTTGTCATTAATGTTGAACTAGACCTTTCACCTCCATTTTTACTAACATGTTTCCTGATTATATTTGTTTTTTTCATTAATGCAAAACAAAAAAAGTTGCAAGCCGAATCCAAGAACACATCAACAGTATCATACACCATGATCAAGTAGAATTCATCCCAGGAATGCAAGGATGGTTCAACATACAAAAATCCATCAATGTAATCCAACATGTAAGCAAGCTGAAAGTAAAAACATCACATGATCATTACACTAGATGCTGAAAAATTCTTTTGACAAAATCCAGCACCTCTTTATTCTAAAAGTCCTGGAGAAAGCAGGCATACAAGGACCATAACTAGAAAGAATAAAGGCAATATACAGCAAACCAGTAGCCAAAATCAAAGTAAATGGCGAGAAACTTAAAGCATTTCCCCTAAAATCAGGGACAAGTTAAGGATGCCCACTTTTGCCATATCTCTTCAACATAGTACTTTAAGTTCTTGCTAGGGCAATAAGACAACTAAAGTATATCAAGGGGATACAAATTGGAAAGGAAGTCAAATTATGCCAATTTGCAGATGATATGACAGTATACAGAAATTACCCCAAAAATTCCACTAGAGAACTCCTAAAACTGATAAACACCTTCAGCAAGGTGGCTGAATACAAAATTAATTTAAAAAATTGGTAGTCCTTCTTTATACAAAAGATAAATGGACCAAAAAAGAAATCAGAGAAACAATACCCTTCACAATAGCCACAAACAACATAAAAAACCTGGAGTAACGCTAACCAAGCAAGTGAAAGACCTGTATGACAAGAATTTCAAGTCCATGAAGAAAGAAATTGAAGAAAACATCAGAAGATGGAAAGATCTCCCATGTTCATGGATAGATAGGATCAACATAATAAAAATGGCCGTTCAACCAAATGCAATGTACATATTCAATGCAATTCCTATCAAAATAACATCACAGTTTTTTACAGACCTTGAAAGAACAATTCTCAACTTCATATTGAATAACCAAAAACCCAAAACAGCTAAATATTCAATCCTATATAATAAGAAAATCATCTGGAGGTATCATCATCCAATATTTCAAGCAATACCTCAGAACAATAGTAATAAAAACATCATAGTACTGGTATAGAAACAGACCAATTGATCAATGGAATCTAATTGAGGACCCAGCAATAAACCCACACAACTATGGTCAGTTAATTTTTGACAAAGAAACCATACAATGGATAAAGGACAGCATCTTCAACAAATGGTGCTGGTCTAACTGGATGTCAACAAGTAAAAGAATGAAAATAGTACCATATTTTTTACCTTGCAAAAAAATTATGTCCAACTAGATCAAAGACCTTAACATAAAACTGGACACACTAAATCTAATAGAAGAGAAAGTGGGGAAAAGCCTCAAGCTCATTGGCACAGGTGACAACTTCCTGAACAAAACACCAATAGCTCAGGCTCTAAGACCAACAATCAATAAATGGGACCTCATGAAACTGAAAAGCTTCTGTAAGGCAAAGGACACTGTCATTAGAGCAAAAACGGCAGCCTACAGATTGGGAAAAGATCTTCACCAACCCCACATCTGACAGAGGGCTAATATCCAAAATCTATAAAGAACTCAATAAATTAAACACCAGGAAACCAAGACACCCAATCAAAAAATGGGTACAGAACTAAACTGAGAATTCACAAAAGAATTCTAATGGCTGATAGACACTTGAAGAAATGCTCAACATCCTTAATCATCAGAGAAATGTAACTCAAGACAACTCTGAGATTCTATCTCACAACTGTCAGAATGGCTAAGATCAAAAACTCAAATGACAGCACATACAAGGTTGTGGAGAAAGAGGAACACTCCTCCATTGCTGATGGGAGTACAAACTTGCACAACCTCTGTGGAAACCAGTCTGGTGATATCTTACAAAAGTTGGAATAGCTCTACCTCAAGACCCAGCCATACCACTCCTGGGTATATATCCAAACTATTCCTCACCAAACCACAAGGACATCTCTTCAACTATGTTCATAGCAGCCTTATTTGTAATAGTTAGAAAATGGAAACAACCCAGATGTCCCTCAAGCGATGAATGGATAAAAATGGTGTGGTACATTACACAATGGAACACTACTCAGCCATCAGAAAAAAAGGAAACCATACAATTTCCTGCCAAATGGATGGTACTTGAAAAGCTCATCCTGAGTTAACCCAGACCCAGAAAGATGCACATGGCATCTACTCACTTATAACTAGATTTTAGCCATATAGTACAGGATAACTATTGTACAACCAACAGACTGAAAGAAACAGGAACATAGACTTTGTTACTTATTAGTGGGACACTTTGCCCTAATAGAGCTGCCATGTAGGCCCCCAGTGCAAGAGGAAGCTCTGAGCACTCATATGACTGCTGAACTGAAGGGGGCTGATATGTAGGGCACCCCATACCAGAGGAGTAGGATAGGTTAGAGAAGGGGGGGAAGGGTGGGAGTTTGAGAGTTGGGCCCGGGGAGAGTGGAGGGAGGGGACTGTGATGGAGATGTAAATTGAAGCAATAAATAAACAGAAAAAAAAAAGAATTTTCCTGGGTACTATAAAGGTTTAAGCTGCTCAGCAGCCAAAATAAATGGCAGATACGTGGTCTGGGTGAACCTTTCACACTGTGGTCCTCGGAGTGGGTAAAATTAAATAAAAATGTCCTTTGCAGAACTGTCTATTTCTTTTTACATTGATAATGAGTTATAGTTTTATGAGAAAAAAATCTTTTGAGATTAATAAGATTTACTGTGACACTTTGATGCATATGCATTGTTGCATCTTGCTCTTACTCCCCCACCCTCTGCTCTATGGGTCTCTCTCCCCAGCTCTATACTTACGTCTACATTCTGAAAATGAGAAAAGATGAAGCATTTTTTTTATCATTTTTCAACCCCTTTCCTTCTCCTCTTAGATATCTCCCTATTCCCTTACAGTATTTTTAATTTACTTTTTAGATTTTTAGAATAATTTGAACTTAAATTTTTTGAGAAGATAATAGCTTTCTATATACTCCCAATCCAATTACTCCTCTTGTTAACAACTCAGATTTATCAGTTAGTGAGCTTATATTGACACTTAGCTATCATGTAAGGTCCATGTCTTCTCCACATTCCCTTAGTCTTTCTTTAATGTTCATTTTCTTTCCCGACATCCCACACAGAGACCCACTCAGTACACTCCAGTGTCCCCTCAGTCTGGTCTTGATGACAACATTGTATAGACTTCCCTCATTTTTATATTATCAGCTTTCAGGACTGTTAGTGGAATATTTTATATAATCTCCTTCAATGAGCTCTTGCCTTCTCATGATTAAATTTTAGTTATATATTTTGAGAAATAACAAATTTGCTTAGTTCATCAATCATCATAAACTTATACACATTTATTTTACATTATAGATTGCATAATACAGCATCATTTAGTTGTTGATTTCACTCTAGCTTAAGCCATATGGTGAACTTTCAGTTGAGTATTCTGTCCTATTGATGTACCCCCATCACTATAAGACTGCTTTTGTTGAGGAGATAGTTGTAGTACATTCTATTTTGTCACTCTAAGTTGTCTCAGACCCATCTTATGCACTTCTTGCTCTGGTATCAAATAAATTATACATCCATAAAGCCCTGGTTTCCTTATGATTGCTGTTGGTATTAGTAACCAAGGTCTAGGTACTAGGTGAACCTGTTGTGCCCAGTGTTTCTGTTCTGAGGCCTTCCCAGTTGTAGCAGTAGGAAAATGCTATGAGTCTACTATCATTTGATATATAGACAGAGTTGAGAAGAGTTGGCACGGTAAAATGTTGAGCCTTCTAGTCTATGAACTTATACTAGCTTTGTTTATATTAATTTGCACTGATTTCTTACATCAGTGTTATGTAGTTTTCTGCATATATGTCCCATCCATGTTGTCTTTAGATACATACTTTTAGAGAAATAGAAAGGTTTTTTTCTCCATGCAAGAAGTCTTAAAGAACTAAAACAACTTTAAGATGTGCATTCCTTTGAGATACTATTTTGTCAAGGAGTAAAGGGAAAAACAAAGAATCAAATAGAATTTTCAAACCAAAGTTTAGCAAGAAACTTAATTTTAGTGCTGAATTACTATTGCATACTTATATGTGTTTACTTTCAATTATTCCAGTGATGTTTATTTTAAGAATATTATAGAAAGTCTTTCATATGATGTTAGTGTATTTTCTAAAATTTGATAAATGATGTCTTGGTTCATAAATCAATGAATTCTTCATTAATTTCCCCCAGAACAATATTTAGGAGATAATTGCTTCTTTAAATAATTTTTGCACACTTAAAAGAATCATATTTCTTAAAAGAGGGACTACAAAAAGAAATTAGAGCATTAACCTGAAAATTACTCATTCATTTCCCAGCACACTTATCATTATAACACTTAACAGTATATCTTAAATTACTATGTTTTGTTTTGTTTTTTTTTTTTGGTGCACATTGCCACTTTAGAAACTTGGACTGAACTTGGCAGGAAATGTTTTGAGGGTAGCTAGTACTGGATAATGTATGTTTTTTGTGTGTCCTGCAAATTTTATGGCTCCTTCCTGTCATTTTAAATCCCTTGAGTTCAAACTAACTGAAACATAGTATATGAGGCATATTTATTAGTACGGAATTTTTATTATCAGCACATTAGTACCAGTTCTAAAGAAATGTAAAAATCATAGAAACAAACTTAACAATGAAGTCTCCTGTTCCCAGCTCATTCACTCTTATATTTTCACCAGACAGTTACTTCCTCTAATTGTGAAACATACAAACTCTACTACATATTATCTCTGTCTATATATCAGTTATTATTAAAATTTGGTTACTCATTGTGTGAGAAGAAAAAAGAAAACACCTGACAAGTTTGTTAAATCACCTTTTTTTTTTTTTAACAAAACAACTTATTGGAAAAAGTTGGAATTCTTAACTTCATGCAGAATGGGATCGAGGTGTGCTGTAGTAAGAAGCCAATCATGCCAGGCCTCAAAGCATCCTCTGCAATAAAAAATGGGTAATCCGTTCCAAAGCCAACTTTCAAAGGTTTGATACCATGTGCTCAGAAGTTTTCCAGAGCCCAGAAACTATACGGCTTCATTGTCACCACTAGAAGCAAATGATTACAATTCTCACAGAGAAGTGTTTACGTCATGTTTTCCCATGTCACTTTATTTTCAAGAGAAGATAGAATAATGAAATGTACAATTCCAAGGGGTTTGATTTCAATTCAGTTTGTCAACAATGGTGGTTCATTTGGGATCAAAGACGCCAGCAATTCCCAGCACAGATGCCTAAACAATTCCTGAAAAGTTTTTCCAGTGATGTGATTGCACTATTTCTCCTCACTCCTTCTATTAAAAACTAACTTCTGCCCTTGTATTTAGCCTCATGGCTTTCAATTTTTCTCCACACAGACAGAATGCCACAAATACAGCCAGCACTGACCCTTAAGTATCTTTTATAATACCCGAGAATAGCCTGCTATTAAAAAGGAATGGCTGCCTTCCCAGAAACATTCTTAGAGATGTGCTGCCTGACACTTCAGACACATCCAGTTCTAGGATGATTTTGACTGCTGTTTTGTTCATTTTTTCTCTCTCTGTTCCCTTGACAGTGCATCACTTCCTTTTCAGCGTTCCCTCTGGCTTCACTGTAGCATTTCTTTCTGAATTCCCACCTATCCTCTGTCACCATCCTTAATTTTTGTTTTAAGACATATCTTTCTTTCTCAGTCTGTTGGGATTCTACACAGCCACTCTTTGTCTTTATGTACGTGCAATATGACACACTAAATCTAACCAAAGCCTGTGAATTGTTCATCACGACACCTTTTCAACACAGGACAAGTGTTGTAACTGGGGCTGTTCTACATGTCAAGGTTGAGATACCACCTCCATAACTTAGCATCTGTTGGATACTAATTGGAAATTCTATCAGGTCCGAATGAAATTTCTGGATTTTATGTGATGAAGCAGCTAAGAACAAGGAAAAATAACTCTACTCATATGTAAGGCTTGGAAGATATTAATATCCTATAAAAGTCCACACAGTCCACACAGGCAGTGACAGTGATGGGTGGTGAGACAAATAACAAAGTGTATGCTACAATTTTCCTTTAAAATGGAATAGAATAGAATATTTATGTAGAATAGAAAAGAAAATATTTATTTGGGTTTACAAATCTTGAAAGATGTGACAGAACTGAGAAGATGATAAAAGAATTGAAATGGGAATTCCAATCACACATGTCACTAAGTCAAAATGTTATTTATTTTTTTTTTTTAGCTAATTACAGTTATTTTTATCATGGGATTCAAGTGAAAAGCAAACCAAAACAATGTAAAAATACTAATTAATACATAGACTTGACTTCTCTAAAAATATCTCATATACGGAGGTGGAGAGATAGCATTAGCACCAGAAAAGGACTGGGTGCTCTTCCAGAGGTCGCAGGGTTCAATTCCCAGCACTAACATGGAGGTCCTCAGCCATCTGAAACTGAAGTATCTGATGCCCTCTTCTGGCCATTGCAGGCACCCAGCACAAATGTGTACACAGATATATATGCAGACAAAACATACCCATAAATAGATAAATACCCAAAAATAGATAAATAAAATTTTAAGAACATATATTCAGATTGCACACCATTTGAAAATTTTAATATCTTTTTGCTCTGTTCTACTGTTTATTATATACTGTCATAAATATGAAAGAGGTAGGAAAATGATTGAAAAGAATGAGCAACTGAGAAACCATTAAGAAATCAGACAAAAACATTGGAGTTACCAAGACGGCTCAACAGGTGAAGGCACTTAGCACACCCATCCTGATGACCTGTGTTCTATCTATGGAGCCACATGGTAGAAGGAGAGAGCTGACTCCCACAGATTATGCTATGACCTCCAAAGACATGCTTATGATAGACACACACACACACACACACACACACACAAAGTCCATAATGTTCTGCTTTATGAGTTATATAAAATAACACACGGGGCAATGAAGGACAGTATAAGCCCATCTTAACCTCACTTTATTATGAGACTTTATTTTGACAGCTTCACTGTCAAAATATAAATCAATAGCATCAATCTACAGTTATTTTTCTTAGTGTTTTTTTCCACCATTAGTGCTGAAAGCAGTGTTCAAGGGGGGTTATTTCTGAAGATTGCATTAAAAGGTACTCAAGATGGTATTTGCTAAAATAAAGTTAAATAATTAGTACTTTTATTCATCTTTTTTTTCAGTATTTTTAGAAAAAGAACATCTTCAAAAAATAAATACACACTGTGAGGTACCTACATTGGAAAATTAAGAATCTGTGTCTAGGAGAGCATCTGCAAATCAACAAAGAAAGGCATTGAGCAATTAATTGTCTTTGAACCACTGAAACACTAGTCTTTGCCCTATGAATGCTTCTCAGTACAGAAGAACATGGTACCACCTTGAGTGTTCTTCATTCACAGGCTGGCTCCTTTGCTATGGGAACAAGTACACATGACTTGTTTCCATGGTAGCACAAAAGCTAAAGATCCCAAAGTCAGCTGCATGGAAAGGAAAAAAAAAAAATTAAAGAAAACCTTTGCCCTAGTTTTTAGCAGAGTTATCGTGAGTATTGCTAACATCTTTAAGTGTAGTTTCAAAACCTCCTTCATCATCAGCAAGACATTGTAATTTTGGCATATACTGTGGATTGGCAATTAGAACAGTGCCTCCTAAGAATCTAGTATCAGGCTTGAAAAAGAAAAAAAGTGTTTTTCCTAAGCCACATACCAGAAAACAAGCTCTTTGTTAACAGAACTGTCTGTCCTGATGTCTATCTTTAGTAAATCTCTTCTGATGAATAGCAATTGCTTAAATAAAGTCAGAAACAACAGACTAACTTCATAAAAAGGAATATTAACATAAATTGATGTTTTGATATTCAAATAAAGTCTAAGATTCAGATATCATAGTCAATTTCTAGACAAAGATACTTCTCCACTCCAGCTGTATTCTTCAGCAGCAACCAACTGTTAAAACCAAAACAACACAAGCTTCTGTGCACTGGGCAGGGGGAAGCCTCCTTCAGCTCAGGCCCTTTCCAGTACCCATGCCTTGGATGCTATCATAGGTAAGCTTCTCATTAGTCCCTGAAGAGAGAGAAGTTGCATTCCTATTTTTCTATTGAGGAAACTGAAGCACAAGGGTATTAACTTGCTCAGAGAAGTGAAAGACTCAAAAGACAACTCAAAAAAACAAAAAAACAGCTTGACTTAGCATACTTAATGGAATTCAGAGGAAAGTATATAACGTTGTCGCTGTTATATTTTCCAAGTAATCTCTTTCCAAAGTAGATTACACATTGGGATTTCTTTCACAATAAACATTTTGTTTGCAATGAAGGACAATATGGATAGTTTAATGCACCAATTTTTCTGGCTTATTATTGGTTCCATGAGAGAAAGAAGGGAAGGAAAATAAATGCAATCATTTGCCACATAACAGGCCACTGTGGTTCTAGTCCCAATTCAGTTTCAATACACGTAGTTCAAGGACAACACAGTGTCTGATATAGAGCCCTTTCTTGATTTATACTCTATATCCTGTACAACAGATTACAGAAAGGCTTTTGTTTCAGACAAAATGAAGACACACAAGGTAGTGTTGTGCTGACCTCCACATGATGCTAACATTTGCTCCAAATTTATACAGATTTTAAATTTATAACCAAGCCCCAAGATCTGGTCTGAGATGATCATTGTGTCATCTGAGTTGCAGGATTGAATCCTGTGTTGACATCCACTCTAAACAACTGTGAAAGCAGAGCCTCTGCAGATGTCCTTGTGCTGCTGTCTGTATTCTTAGTTCATTTACATGTTGATGAGCTGAGAAGGTACCAAAAAGTATGCATTCAGCTGGCCTTAATGCCTTGTCATTTTCAGGGCACTTCCTTGAATTCAATTATAGTCAGAGTAGATGAGGATTCCCATCACCATGGGACAATTTAATTGTATATTTTTTCTGACTGACCATTCTCTTGATGTAAGTTCTTGCTAATATTAATGAACCCATGTGACTGATATTAGAAAAAGAAATTAAAACAGTACCTACTTTTGTATGACTTAGAATAGCTCTTTGAATGAATGCACATAAAATTTGAATTCCCACTGCATGCAAGCCTTTTCATTTATGCTTACCCCGTCATCAATTCCTCTATGAGTAATAACGTAGGCTTTAAAACCTATTAGATTTAAACTCAGCCACTGCTTCTGCTGATTTCTGCTTATGTAAATTTGGGAAAATTCTGGTTTTGTTTATACCTTTTATGAGAAAGTAATAGCATTAGATTAAGAAATTGTGTGAGGAGTAAATGTGAAAAGATACTGTAAAATGCTGAAAATAGTGCCAGACTATTTCTGATGGCACAGTCCTTCCCATCCATGGCTCATCCCCAAACTCTCTCTGCTTTTTGTTCCACTCTCTACCCATACTCATCAACTTACTCTTCCATAACTAACCCAATGTTTCCCAACTTTGCTCTTTGGCATATTCATATGCACAGCCCATTACTCCTTCCACTTCACAACACTCATTTGGACTTGAGTAGTCCTTCCCTGACCATGTCTTCTTTAGCTTCTTTCCCTTTGAGTTTCATTCATTGAAAACATTGCAAATTCTGTTAATGTATATCTACTATAATCTTTACATTTGCATTTGTTTTATAACAACACTCTTATTATAAGCCCACTCTCATACTTTGGGAACCTCAAAGACAGAGCTGTCTGGTAAAGGATCTCCTAAAAGAACATGGCCATTGTTTCCACCCTTTATTTGTTATTTGATGCATCACTCAGCACCAAACAAGGGACCTCGGTGTACCCCAGGCAAGTGCCCTACCACTGCAAGCCTTTCTAGTTCATTTGAGTGCACAGTTATAAACATAGACGGGACAAGACTGCCCTCGTACTCTCAAAGCTGCCCTGAGTAAGAACTGTACTCACTGTCTGCTTGTTAAATATAGTCTAAACAGCAGGAACCATATACAGAGGGAGGAGGCAACTGGAGATAGAGGGGAGGAAGAAAAAATTGAACCCAAGAAAGGAACATGGAAGCATTTCGCTCATTTATCATCAGCGTTAATTTCACTTCTGGAAACCTGACGAGTAGGTAGCAATAGATGTATACAATGCTGTGTCCGGAAGAAGATACATTTCTCCCCTTTCAGCTTTTCATAATCATGTTCTCATGAAAAAATGTGGTTTTGCATTGAAATCCTGAGTTGAAAAGTCTTTAAAAGCCTTGGTGATGAAAAACTGCATGAGAGAAGGTAGACAGATTGTCTAGAGTTAGAGAGCATCAACCTGCCTCCTTCAAAACAAGAGACCTGGTGTTGAAATTAGAACACATGCTCTAGGGAAGCTGCATCAGGAAATCTGTTCCCATGTCAAGAGTCCCTGCAGTATGGTGACCTGGGCAGACACTCAGTTGATTAACTTCATCTGTGTCACAGAGAAAGGCCGTGGCAACTGTTGACTCCAGCAGTATCCATCTTTCCTATTTAAAAAAGTTAGAAATACACCTGAGATGGATGCTAGAGTGGGTGTCATCTATCTTGTGGGCCTGATAGAAAGTTTGTGGTTTCTTAAGAATCTGAAGTCAAGGGAGTTGAAAGGCAGAGCAAGTAAGTTTTCCCAAAGGTAAGCTTAAATTTTTTGCTGATTTTTGATAATATTGGAATCTTGAAATTTCCTTAAGTATGTGCAAGAGATAGCAGAAACCAAGGAAGAGAAATATGTTACCCTCCCCCATCCTATATATTTCATATAGCTGTGCTAATGTGAAAGTTTAGCAATTCCTGCTTCTATCCAACTGTCAATAGTATATATATTTGTAAGTTGGCTTTATGTGGTCTACAAAACATCTTTTATTCCTAAAATTGTCATACAGAGAAATCTTAAGATCTCCATTATCCTCACTCCATCTTACACAACAGATGAAACTTTATAAAATATAAGTTAAAAAAATTTTATATCTATTCTTCAGATTTTCATCTACAGATCTTTGTCCAATCTTTAACAACATTAATGTTTCCAGTGCATTTTTCAAATTCCTCTTTTTTCTCCATTCTCTAACACATGACCTGCACTTCCATTATATCTGACTGGGTATTATGTTCTCATGTATTAGAGGACTTCATCCTTAATATGCTCAGCTGCATGGGGCGAAACAGATACTGAGCCCCACAGCCAGACATTAGGCAGAGATCTGGGAGTCTTGTGAAAGAGTTGGGGGAAGAATAAATGGACCCAGAGGGGACAAGAACTCCAACAGAGTCAACTAACCTAGGCCTATGGGGGTTCACAGAGACTGAAGCACCAACCGAAGAGCATGCACAGACTGAACCTACTATTTATTTGTATGTATGCTTGGCAAAATTCACAGAGGTAAAACCCTGGGCTATGATGCCAAGCAAAGACTTTGGAAACTTAGCAATGGTGTTTAGAAGCTGAAAAAAAAAATGTACCAAAGTAACCTTGGTAGCTAAAATACAAAAGACCCCTGTGAATGTCCCTCATTGCAGCAGTCTTCTCTGGGAATGATAGACGGATAGTCATATCCATTTTTTTTTTATCACATTCCTACTCCTGAGTAGTGGCATTGCCAACACGATATGAAAACCATCAATACATGCCAGCAGTGTTTGCACTACAGGTGTCGAGAAACCCTGTGGCTGAGGCAGGAAAAATACCCAGTGAAGTCAGGAAGTGTCTTGTGCTGAGATGAGCAGTGGGGGCAAATCATGGAAGAAATGACCTGAGTAAAGCAGAAGAGAAAACTGATGACTTATACATCAGGACCAATCAATCTGTCTACGATTGTTTAAGCAAAGGCAGAGCATCTTTCATTTATCATTGTACTTTGCCTACAAAAATACTCTATGCACATTTTATTACCTACATATTCTTTGAAAATGCCAGTCTAAGAACTTGCCCTGGTGAATAACTATTTACATGTTCTTTTCTTCTATAAGTAAAAAAAATTATTAATCAAATATAATTAACCCAACTCTGAAGTGAATGTGGAGAAATGAACTAAGATGCTCAGATGTAATGGGGATTTTCCAAGAAGACATTCTACCCAACTCTTCTTAAGTTTGGTTACTTAATAAAGTTTACTAGCTATTTCTTAGATATCCTCTCAGTATGGCTTTGACAAGTCTATGTTGTAGGTTCAGAAACTAAAATTGTCTTTAAGATATTTAACACTTATTACTAACCCATACCTTACACAGGTAGATGGACATACACACAGTCAAACAAGATGAAGACAATGGGCATTTAAGAGAACTGTTCAAATCAAGTCTGTCTCCAGTTCAATTTTATTAATGGAGAGGGTGAGAATTGAAGTAATTTTCAATTTCTATGAAAATGTAAGACACACCAACACTTCCTATGGTAAGTGAAGAAATTGCATTCAGCAAATACTCATTTAACAACTAAGATGTGCTGTGAGCTCAGGGTGGAAGAAGTAAGTACTTCCCACCTGGAAAGAGCTCTCAAGCTAACGAAGTCTCCTGGGAGAGATTTGTAGAGCTCGAGACACAGCAGCCTAGTGAAGAATGCCATTAAGTTTTGCTTGAACAGAGAGGCACCTGAAGGAACAGCTTTTGGACAAAAAGAGCTTTATACACAAAATGTGAAACATCAATAGCACCTAAACAATGGTTCTGAAATATCGGTGTTGTATGTAAGAGTGACAGATTACAATTAAGGAATTAATACAGGAATTTGTGTGTAGTATGTGAGAATTCAGAATATTAGTAGCCCTGGACATTTTGTTTACTGTGAAAATCATAAGAAACTTGTTCCTTCAACATTTGGTCCCACACGCAAATACTCCCCCATAGCCTTGGTCTTCTCATTACCCTAGCAGCACTGCACAGTAATCTACTTAATCCCTTCACAGTAGTCTACTTCATCCCTGCACAGTAATCTACTTCAGTCCTGCACAGTAATCTACTTCATCCCTTCACAGTAATCTACTTTAGCCCCACACAGTAATCTACTTCAGCACTGCACAGTAATCTACTTCAGCACTGC
>CAJQZJ010032535.1:3661268-3791341 GCA_907164525.1 Lophiomys imhausi
TCAGCACTGCACAGTAATCTACTTCAGCACTGCACAGTAATCTACTTTAGCCCTGCCCATCATTCAGCTCTTTCCCTAACTCACTTCTACTGATAGTTTCTTCAACATCTATAGATACATTTTCATACTGAAGAAACACACAAATATAATGACACCACCTCTGAGGCTTTTAATTCTCTTCCCCTCTCCTCCTCACTCCCCTCCTCTTCATCTCTCTTCCCATCCTCTCCTTTTCCCTCTCTTCTCCTCTCCTCTTCACTCCTCTTCCTAACCAAGAAGCTCAAACTCTTTAGAACGTCCATCTAAATTCTTCCTTCCTTCCTGCACAACACATCTAACTCTCTCTTCACCTTTATTCATATTCTTTTTATTATATTTTTGGTTGTGAGCCTAGTCTTTAATGGCTGAAGATAAATGCTAAAGATATATATTGTTATCTCTCTATTGTTAGCTACATGCATTATATAAAATAATAGCTTTCATTAAGATGTTTTATACATGTACATAATGTATTTTATCTAGTGATTATCTCCATTATCTGTTCGTTACACAGTAAGAGTCAAAAAACCAAATATTACATGTTTTCTTTCGATTGCATAATTGAGTTTTTTAAAGATAAGGTATAAAAGTAGGAAAACATTGTTTAAGGAGAAGATCAATGGTAAGAGGAGGAAAAAAAGAACAGATAATTGCACAAATGTGAGCTAATTTAATCCTCTCAGCAGCCCTTTGTGGGAGGGACTCTTACTACTCCCATTTTACAGATGTGGAAACAAAAGCACAAAGAGGTTTGATACTGTCTAGAGAGCACAGAGTTAGAGAATGGTAACAATTAGCTTTTAGAATCCTTAACAGAGCGTGAGGAATACCGTAATCCTGGAGAAAAATCATTAAATCTTAGTGCGACACCTACTGCTAAGTTCATTTTTTCCACTTACTAAGAATTCTATTTTTCTCTCTTCCCCCTTCTAGTCAGCTGGATGCAGCCTTTCTTTGCAGCCCACCCCATTTTCTTCCTGGCATCTTCCCTTATTCTAATAACATCCTACTGGTATTTTTATGTCACTTACCACACTATTTCTCTCTCACACACACACTCTTTGTCTGAGAGATCTGAGATGGGCATCATGTTTCTTGGGGAATGGGGAGATTGTCATTCTTATTTTTAATCTTTGATTTTTACAGAGCACTCTGGCACGATGCCTTATCTGACATTAAGTGTCTGATAAATTCTTACTAATTTGTAAGATTACTGGAATGCATAGTCCAAGACTCAGTTACAAGGAACCATTTTTACTTATATAATAAATAAATAAATAAATAAATAAATAAATAAACAAACAAATAAATAAATAAATAAATAATCACAATATCTGTCCCCAAATTCTTGTGATAGACATGCATTCTGAGATGAGGCAACTGGAAGACTCAGCCAAGAGATTTTCTTTTTACAGAATTTTGGTAACAGACAGACCTCTTTCCTACTCAAAAGAGTACTCTATCAGAATTTATTGTCCATGTGAACGCATTAATTGAAAAGCAGACCTCCAGCAGAACTGGCTGAATCACGCTGCGGTTCAATCATGCGCAGATAAGTGAGTACTTATAGCAAGACATCTACTTACTTTCCTAGCGCAGATGAAGCATTCCAGGGTGCACAATGAACGGAACCCTGCTCAGCACGGAGAAGTTCTCTATCTAAGAAGCACTAGTGCCATCTGCAGGATTATCCTAGATAGCAGTTCTGTTTTCAACTATGGCTTGCTCTGCAGTTCCACCAGAAAGCCTCCTCAAGAACTTACTCCATGTAAAACACTACAGAGTTCATCTCAGATGTAAGGTTTCCATCCACACTCTGGCTGAATGGTGTGAGCATTGTGAACATAAAACAAATCAGGGACTGGAGAGAGGTGTCTCAGGAATTAAAGTCCTTGCTGAACATGGCTGAGGACTGGACCAGCATCCATGGAAGTGCAGGGTTAGAATGGTAGTTATCTGTAATTCTAGCACTACAGAGACAGAGAATCCCTGGAGCATGCTGGCCACATCCTGAGAGAGCCTGCCTCCGTATATGAGGTGGAGATCAATAAAAGATACCTATCAGAGTATCAGCTGGTGTGAGCACACATGCTGTTAACCCACCACCATTTGAGAGGCAGAGGCAAGTGGATCTCTGTACCTTCAAAGGCAGGTCTGCCTCAAGAGTTCTAGGCCAACAGAGGATACACAGGGAGACCTGTCCTTAAAAAACAAGATTAGTAACAGAGAGATAAGGAGAAAGAATACCCTGTACTGCTGGGATATAACCTTACATTGCTTCAAAGAGTAGCAAGCAGATTCACAAAAACAAAAAAAAAAAAGAATTATTGAAACGACAGCTACTTCCAAAGGTGAACTAATCGTGTTCTCAAAATACTATGAGGTTTTGTAGCTTTGCGTTCTTTGCAGCCTTTTGTCTTTTGAGACAAAATAATGAGTTCTCAAAATACTATGATATTAAAAGAATAGTTCATCACAATTATAAAATTATTTCATTTGCCTAAATACCATTTTATATACCTTAAAATTATATAGTCACTAATAGCCAGCCACGTGACACTACAGAAGCACTAGTAAAACCCCACCTAGGATAAAGGGGGAAAATTGTGTATTACCATACAGAGATAATCCAATAATACCACATTGCATTATTTTTCAGTTTTTTAACACAAATTCATGATTGCCATCAGTTTTGTTTTACAATGGATGAATGTAATTCTATGCCCTGGTCTGTAAATATTCCCATCTGAGGTCTTCAAAGAAAAATTAACAAGTTTTATCTGTGTGAAGCTCTCCAAATCCCCAAATGGGTATAAGAGTAACCGACTTTACTACATTTTCTCCTTCATATTTTCTGTTACTCTTTCATTGAAACTAAGAAGGTCATATGACCTCCACATAGGAGAGAGGAAAGGTGGCTGTAGCCAACTTAGGGGAGAGAGGTTGATTTCTAAAAAACACAAATAACCCCCATATGAACAGGTGATCCACCAATGAATAGGTGACACCCTGTGACAAAGTCTGTCTAGGCATAGTATCGGTATTCATTTTTCTCCCCTGTAGTGTGTATGAATCTTCCTTGCTTAATATTTCTGGGAGTGGGTTAAGACAATCACTCCTTTGAAGGTATTTTTGGTCAGATAAGGAAGTTCAACAAAAGCCCTTCCCGACACTTGCATTTTCAGTTTTAAGTAGCAAGTATTTCCAGATCGTGTTTGAGTGGTAGAATCCCTCAACTCCTCCAGTGGAAGAAATGAGAAGTGGTATGATGATACTTTGGCGTTTCTGAGCTTGTTTTAGACCATGCTAGAGACAGGGCACAAAGCAGGCCCAAGACGATAAGGAACTCAACTACATACTGTCTCTTATTTAAACCACACAAAGAATGTTAGGAGTTCCTCTGTTTCCCTCACCAAGAAAGCATCTAGGGACTTCAGCTCCATGAAGAATTTAGCTAATGAAGAGAGGCAGAGAAAATCCTAAAATTCATGATTTCTGTTACATGGGGGATTACAATAACCACCATTTAAAAGGATGAGCTGGATAATTTGATATGAGCCTAAAACTTTTCAAAATAATTTTAAGTTCGGGGGAAAATACAGTATTTATGGCATATGACATAACAATATTTAGTGTTATATTAATATTCATACATGCACATAGTGGGTTTGGATCCAATCCACTCCCCCACCTCCTCCCTTCTATTACCTCTCCCTCCTCCCTCTATTTTCCCTTTCAACTTTTCTATGTTTTTTAATTAATAACCACTTTAGCACTGCCTGTATGTGCATGTATGTGAGAGCATCTATTTGTACATGGGTAGCTCTCAGGACCTGAATCTCTGAAGATTCAAATCTTCAGATTTGAGAGAAAATTAAATCTCCCTCTCCCAGTAGCCATCAACTACCAATCACTCCTCAGATAGGGGTGAGACTTCATAGGCCACTCCCTTGTCCGTGTGGGGGATTTTGCCTGGCTTGATCTTACACAAGTCTTGTGTGGGCAGTCACAGTTGTTTTGAAAAAAAAAAAAAAAAAAAAAAAGCTCCAAATTCTCTTGTTACCATGTAGATACTTGAAGGACTTCAGAACTAAAGCATAGATCGATACCTGATTTGCTTTGCATACCTACATTTTTCTTTCAGTACTTGCCTATCTTTCTAGCTTCTGATCCTTACACACACACACACACACACACACACACACACACACACACACACACACACACACACAAGAAACACAGAGGACTTTGTGCTCACATATAAGAACTAGGGAACCTGGAAAGTGAAGCACACAGGATTTGTCCTACAAGGGAAGGAATGAAATACCTGTTATCCACCCAGAAGGCTGGGAGCAGGTGTACTTACTAGCCCAATGATCTTTGCTCTATCTGTGTGGCTAGGGACTTTTCCAGCATGGGATCCTCCCCCAGACTCTTATCATAAACTTGTTTTTCTCTTTCAATCTATAGAACCTGTCTCTATGGACTTTACAGAGAGTTTCTATGTAGTCGCATCTGATTTGAATTTAGCTTACTTTGTTCCTGAAGGAGATTTATGTATGTTTTCTTGCTCATTTGAGATTGTGTCATTTTCATCAAAGGGTATCATGCTTAGATGTGCCTAAAATAAATCAATCAGAGGTCAGACTTTCTATTTGAATCAACAACAGCTACTGAGTCCATGCGGAACCAAACTCAAACTGCCTTCTTGTCTCCCATAGATCTCCTCTCTGTGGGCCTGTGAAAGTTGCAGAGATATGCTTTCTACACACACACACACCACATCACTGCTGTGCTGACTGCACTCTCTGCAAGCTCTATTAAGGCTTGCCATGTTTTCTTTCCTGGAAGAATTTATCCTTACAATTCTGATGTGTCTTTAGCAAAGCACCTATGTACCACCTCTTTCCTCCTCCTCTTTACTTTCCTTATCTTTAAATTAACTCTGCTTTCCTTGGAGAAATTGAATATCATGAAGCAACACAGGAGCAAGAGCAGAATTTATACTCAATATGTGGTTACCTCCTCACATTCAAAAAAATATAGATAGATAGATAGATAGATAGATAGATAGATACATAGATGATGGATGGATGGATGGATGACGGACAGACGGAAGGACAGACAGACAGACAGACAGACAGATAGATAACCAGGAGTGGTGGTGCATGTCTTTAATCCCAGCACTCGGGAGGCACAGGCAGGCAGATCTCTGTGAGTTGGAGGCCAGCCTGGTCTACAAAGAGAGTCAAGGACAGCCAGGGTTACACAGAGAAACCCTGCCTCAAAACAAAACAAAACAAAACAAAACAAAGTCTTTTTATGGCTTCCAATTCAAAAATGCTTCTGACCTTGATCAGTGAAGAAAATGGAGCAAGAGAATGTTTTTATTTTATATTTGGTTATAAATTGATGGGACAGGTATGTCTGTCTGTATAATACTTAATTCATTTTGAAGTTATTCATCAACTTACAATTTCTAGTTTCATGACTGAACAAAGCATTTTATCTGCACAATTGAGCCCAGTTGGAGTGTTACTTTCAGAGGTCCAAGCCTAATGTCCTTCCTACCAGGCATAGACAATTACCCCAACAAATATGAAGTGATTGGGAAGGTAGAGGCTCTCATGGCAACAGAGCTACCACCTGATGGGTAAACTTGTGAGTTATGCAAAAGTCAGTGAGAAATGCTTCCCTATAAGAGTTACAAATTACAATACTAAATCTGCAATTTGTTCTAAATTGCCCAAGACCACAGATAGTATGCTCATGCTTTCTGCCTAACCCCACCAACTTGAAGCAATTGCTTTTTCTACTGTTCCTCCTTCTGAATTCCCTTGGATTGCATGAGTGCAACAGTTTGAAAGAGACTAAGTCTTCTTTGTGGTCATATAATTCAAAGAGTCTCTGGAAGACCCATTGTCAGATTTTTATGCTAATGATTTTTTTCATACAATGTCTTTGGTCCTAAAGAGTATTAACCGAATGTCTTGAGGAGTGGGTAAGATCTCTGAGACTTTAGAATATTACCCTTTGTAAGCATTCTGTAACCTTTTGTTTCTTGTATTCCTTTAAATTCTTTTTATTGCTTTGAGAATTTCATACATGCATGTAATAAGTTTTAATCAAGTCCATCCTCAATCCCCACTCCCCTTACCCCTTTTCCCTCTCAACTTCATGTGCTTTTTCTGTTGGTGGTGGTGGTTTGTTTGTGGGGTTTTGGGGGGTTTGTTTTTGGTTTTTTTATTTAAACTTTTTATACAATGTTTTTTCCTCTTCTCCAACTCCTACCTGTTATTACTAACCTCCCTAATCAGTCATTTCAAAACCCAGTTTGTGCTACATGTATAGGCAGGGATGTGGGAGCATCTACTTCCATTCTGCAAATTTTATAGAACAACATTTTCATTATATAAATCTTACAGTTCTTTTTGTTATGTAGCTAGTATAGAATTTTGCTGACAGTTACTAAAACAAAGTCATTCTGCTAGATGCTGAACTAACAATTCTCGTGTTGTCCACACTGCTGAGCTCACCATACACTGGCAATGAAGACAACTATACCAATTAATTTGTGAAGTAAATGACCTGGAAGAATTTTCTTTATTTCATGTTTGGCTATAAATTGATGGGAAATAATAAATTGTCCATCCAGTATTGAATTCACTTTGAAGTTATTCTTCAACTCAAAGTTTATGGTTTCATGACCACCCAAAGCTTTTTGTCTCCACACTGAGCCCTGTTGGAATTCTACTTTCAGAGGTCCAGAAAATTTTGGATGGAAGCCAAAAAGGAATTTTCTGTTTGAGAAGGTGATCACATATTGAGTATAAATCCTAATCTTATCCCTTCTTAGAAAACAATATCAATATTGTTCTTTGAATATCAGCAATAGGTAGGTGGCAAATTAAACTACATGAAAGTTAAAGTAAGCAATGGGAGTTTTCTAAAGTATGAGAAATATTGCCAGTCCTAACTACCATGTGTGGCACCCCAGTGATGAGTGGGACCTCATAGAATCCTCTCTGATCCACCATGGAATGTTGAGGTGATCCATCTTGATCAGGCTTTGTACAGGGAAGCATAGCTGCTGCAAGTTCATGAAGGCAGCAACATCCATGTGTCATCAAGAACACAGATTTGAGCAAGTCTCATCCTCTGTCTCTGACATTCTTTCTGCCCCCACTTCCTAAGGAAAATATTTTTCAACCATGAAATCAGCATCAGAAGCACCATGCTTTGCCCTGCATCTCCATTACTAACTACTTAATATTTTTATTTTGAAATTTTATTTGTTAAACTTCTCACCATCTCTCAGGCATGCAATGTAGTAAAATTGTATTTTAAGGTAGAATAAGGTTAAGGGGAAACCTTTTGTCCGTTTTTCACTTAGTAAACTTCATAATAACCCTACCTGTAACTTAGAAATATTATGGAAGCACTATTTTGTATGTGGTTAATTAAAAATTAAAATGTGATTAATATTAATGAAAATATACAGATGTATTTTATAAACTCACTGAATAAATTATCTAAGACAGCATTCATAAAATCTAAAACATTCATTAGAACTAGACAAAAAAAAAAATCAAAGATTCCATATTCTGTTTTCAAATTCTAAGTAAAAAAGTAGAAGCCAGGAGTTTTTCTGCGTTGTCTTTTGCTGTTTCACAACAACAACAGACACAAAAGGCATTGTCAAAAGTAAGCAATCCAGGGCTGGGGAGATGGTCCAGTGGGTAAAGCACTTGCCATTCAAGCCAGATGATCTGACTTCCATCCCTGGAACCCATGTAAAGAAGAAAGAACCAATTCTACAATGTTGTCCTCACATATACCATACACACTCTTTCCTAACATATTTACCCTGAAGGTCTATCTTCCCCAAATAGTAATAGTAAGATTATTTAATTCTATCAAACACTTTATAAATACATTTTTCCAGATAAATGTTTGACATTGAACAACCGATTAATTGTATAATTTTCCAGCAGACAGTAATAACTTGTATTCAATATTCAACCCACAAAGAAAAGCAAAATATTTACTTGAATATAAAAAAGAAAACCCCAGTGCTTTGGTTTGAGTGTCTACTACCCAAATGAATATATACTTGAAGGTGTGGCCTATGGGAGGTAACTGGGATTGGGTGAATGATAAAGATGGAGAAAGACCCGAATGTTTCTTTCTTTTTTTTTTTTCTTTTGCTTGTTTGCCCTGTTTTCTTACAAAATACCTTTTATTGTGTTAGAGGATAGAGAGAAGATTCAAAATCCCCCCCCCCCAAAAAAAAAGACAGACAGACAACAGAGTACATCGTCCAAGCACCAAGACAGTATGGCTTCTTCATGCAAGATTTAGCAAATGAGAAACTGTTTAAGTAGAAACTTTAGAGTATATTGGACAGGGTAGGAAACTGATGATGCTGATAATATGCATGTTTACTGTGAAGAAACTCACTCATCATCTGTGTATACCGCCAGCTCATCCAGGGTACCAAGCTGGTCTTTTCCCGGGAACCTTTCACACTAAATCAAGAGCACTGCTTTGCAGTTGTTGGCTCCCTTCATAGTAACAAATAGAATTTTTTATTTTAAGGGTTTAGTTTATTTCTTTGTGTGACCATTAAGATAATTATAAACTACAATGAGCAAATATAATCCATTTTTTTTACTTGTAAAGCATTCCTGTATTCACTTGCTAAATGAGAGAAACTTAGGGAATTATTTTTTAAAAAATAAAGTCAATTCAAGAAACCATGCAAATGAAGAATGATAATGTTCAATTAAATGAAATAGAAAAACAATAAAATAATGTTCATTATAATCAGTAATTTCTATTTCCTCTGCACCAAAACTTTTGCCACCATTTAATAACGAATAAAAGTAAAATGAATGAGTGAATAAAATTTAATAACATTAAATGCATTCTTATTCTAGCATACAGGAAATGGCCAAAGGGAAGCAGTAGGAAAACAGTTGGTGTGGTGTTGGCCCCACGGATGAGACTATGCTCAGCACAGCACACTGTGTGTTTTTTAATGATACTAAAACTCCTGGAGGATAGAGCAGACTTCTGCTTAACATAGTATAAATTTTGGTATGTTTTTGGTCAAAGAATTATAAAGCCAAGAACAGGCACTTGAGAAGGCCACTGTGTGATTTCTGGCAATTTACCCACTGTCATTTTCATATTTACAATCCTGCTCTGTCCCAAGAGCCCTGGAGCATGGGCTGCATTCAAAAGGAGTTAGGAGATGGCTCTGTAGGTAAAGTGCTGCTTGCACAAATGTGACAACTTGAGTTCAAAAGCCCAGACAGCTGGTAAGAGCCAGGCTGGAACCTGTTCTTCCATATTCCCACAGCTCCTACAAAGAGCTGGGAGGGAGGAAGAAGAGAAGCGCTCCTCCAGTTTCAGGGAACTGATGACAAAGACACTGTTTATGGTCATTCACCTTTGTGAGCTGCATTAATTGTAAAATAAAAACCACATAAGGCCATACACACAGTTTTGGCCTTGGTAGGGACCCTTGATTCTATTTTCCTAAAAAAAAAAAAAAATTGCTAAAGGGCTCTTAATGACTATTAGAATTTTAAAAATAGAGAGTCTTAAGATGAAGCTGTTCCAAATGAAATCAGTCTAGCTATCTAGAATAATTCATTATTCATAGCAGCGTAATAACAGCAAGGACATTCTACCAAGTTTCTTGAAAGCTAGCCAGAAGTTAGCAGGTAACTGTTCCTTTTAGTCAGCCATCCATACAGGTGTTAGAGTTTTTGGAAGCTTTGTTCTCTGAGGAAAAACATTTCACGGAATCTGAAAGAGCATCAGGCAACCGTAATGAGCCTGAGACCAGATGCCAGCTGAAATCTCAGGCCAGCTGTGGCTTTCTGATTCCAAAAAAAGCCCTTCCCTCCCAGAGCAAGAGCTAGAGAGAGAGCACAACTCCCTGGTGGAGGGACTATGGTCATGGAGAACTGTAGGAAGTCACTTCTTATGCTCCTTAAATGTCCTGCTGGTTTGTAGCAAGACTGAGTGACAGGGTCTTGGGAGAGTTTGGGACTTGTCAAAACTTTGAGAGTAGACAGGCCTAAGTACAACCGGTTGAAGGTGAAGAGCTTAGGATTATTGTTCTAAGAAGTTTCTCAGAACTTCAGTTATGTTTTCTCCCTCCCTGAGGGTACCCTAGAGTAAAGAAATCCCACCTGGAAAAGCAAGCAAGCAAGATAGAAGCTCCGTTCTGCTACACAGCAGTTATGTGATCTTAGGGAATTTATGCAACCCTTCTTCATTATTGACGGAAATGGAACCTATGTCACTGGGTTGCTGCGATGATAAATTTTAGACAAACTGTAAAGTTCTTAGTGTGATGTCTAAAACGTAACAGTGTGCAATAAATGCCAATTGTGTACATTTAGACAGCACCCTCAGTTTGTTTTGACAAAGAGGTAAATTTGTTTTTCCTATACATAAAAGAAGTGTTGAGATAAGAACTACAAACTATAGGTTTTGTTGTTGTTCCACCTAACTAGCAATTAAAGTCCATGCCCAGTAGTATTTAAAACACTAAATGACCAGAGGCTCCAGCCATCATAGTAGATGCAACTTATGGGAAACAAACAAAGTGGGGGAGGGAATGGGAAACAAAGACTACGCACTCACTTTTCAAGACCCTTCTTATTCTGTCAACTTTCTTGTGACCTCTTCCAGCTATTTCTCATTAGCCAGCAGACTGATTCAAGTCTTGGTGTTAAGAAATAGTACAACCTACATTTTAGCTGCCCAGCAGAAGTTAAATTTCTATAAATATAAAGTAGAAATTTGGGTTCAGTGGGAAATTAACACACAACCCCACATGTGCTATATTGTTCTCATCCATCACATAACTGGAGTGTAACAAAAATGAGCTTCCAGCTTGCTTGCTTGCTTGCTTGTTTATAAATGACCACTCTGTATTGTTGTCTGTCTCTCTGTACACACATACATACACACACACAAATAGATGTGAGTGAAAGAGGCTAAATAGAAATATGAGGCAGAAACAGAAGCCTAACAGCAACTTCAAAGGTAATATTTGACGTCTCTATTTTTTTAATAAATAAATTTATTTATTTGTTGCTTCAGGTTACATCTCCATCATATTATCCTCTTTCACCCCTTCCCAGCCCCGTCCTCCCACCCTCTATCCCCTAACCCTTCCATCCACTCCTCTGGAGTGGAGTGTCCCTACATAACAGTCCCTCGCCCCAGTTCAGAAGTCATATGAGGACCAAGAGCCTCCTCATACACTGGGGGCCTACAAGGCAGTACCACCAGTGAAAAATGTCTCATTGCCAGGGAGAGAAAACTAAAAAACAAAAACAAAACAAAAAGTCTATGTCCATGTTCCCTTTGGTGTGTTGGTTGTAGTATAGATATCCTGTACTATGTAGCTAAAATCCTACTATAAATGAATAGATGCCATGTTCGTCCTTCTGAGTCTGGGTTAGCACACTCAGGATGAGCTTCTCTAATTCCATCCATAACATAGCCGTTGCAGATTACAATCCACAGTTTGAAATCACTGGCCACGCCCACATTGCAGCCCCTTACGCTCTTCCTTCCTCCCCCTACCTCACATCTCTGTCCCATTCATCTCAGGAGAAAAGTTAATCCCTCATATGTTCCCTAGATTGTTGGGATGACCTCCACCTTTCTGCTTCAGACTTGCCCTCCTGCCATCCATTTGCCTCACAGAAATGTCTGGCTGTCCCACTTCCTTTCCCGGACTCTTCAGCAGGCTTCATCACACTCTGAGGAAAGCCCTTGCAATTCGTCTCAGGCCTTCAGTATCTCTTAAGTCTTTCTCTTACCACGCCTTACCTTGCTCATGAACCCCACACACAAAGGTCTCCTTGGTAGTAGGAAACATGCCTCCTCAGCCGCTTTTCCTTCTGCCAGCATTTCTTCTCTAGTTACCAAAGTGGCTAGTTCTCCACCTTCTCCAGGTTTCTGTTCAATTGCCAGGTCTGCCTTGCTTTCCCAGACACCACTTACAGCAGCAGCACTGGTACTCTGACTTACCCGTCCATCCTCCTGCTAGCTTTTCACCTTAGCCCTTACCAACGCAGTCAGTATCACAGACCTTGCTCATGTATCTGTTTCTTGCCTTTCTCCACTAGACTATGAATACAGACAGGCTCAGGAGGGAAAAGACTGAAGTCTGTTTTGATTGCGCTGTACTATCACAGCATGCTGCAAGCCACACTTGCTCACTGAGTGTCTGCTAAGTAAATTGTAGCAGAGCTCTTGCTCATACAAAGCACCTTACCCAGTACTTCTAAAGCTTCAGAAGTCCTGGGGTGGTTTGAATAGGAATGGTTGCCACAGAGTTATGTATTTGAATGCTTGGTCATTAGAGAGTAGAGGCACTACTTGACAGGGATTAGGAGTTGTGGCTTTGTTGGAGTAGGTGTGGCCTAGTTGGAGGAAGTGTGTGGGGTTTTAAGCAAATACAGAGAGCCAGGCAGCAAGCTCTCTTCCTGCTGCCTCGGATCCATATGTAGAATTCTCAGTTACTTCTCTGGCACTGTCTTGAAGGGAATGAAAATTATTAAAAGACCCCCTAAGTCAGCAGTAGAGCCAGGCCAGCCGCCAGGTGATTCCCGGAACTTAGCTGACCATAAACAGGTTGAAACCAAGAATGAAGGTCAATTGGGCCACGGGCCCCCAGGGCTTCAGGAACTGGCTGACCACAAAGTAGATAACAAAACAAGATTAGATTCATTCCTGAGACAAACAGATGTAGGATGTTTCCCGCTGATTAACTAATGGGCTGGTACATTCCAGCTGTATTTCTCCTCCCCCTTGGGTTGTGGTAAACAATGGGCTGGGCTGGTACCTGTAATTTCCCCCACCCCCTTAATCTATGGTGCTCCCCTATTAAATATTCGACTCTCCCCCAAATCGTGGTCGCGGCTCCTACCCCTGCGTGGGATACGAGTGGCGCCCCTCAGTGCACTGAGCCCCCCCTTTCCCCCCTTTCCCCCCCGAAATAAACCTCTTGCGATTGCATCAAGATGGTCTCTTGCGAGTTTTGGGGCGGCCGTGATATCCTGAGTGTCGGGTGAGGAACTTCCCTCCCCCAGGTCTTTCAGTCTACCTGCACGCTGTCATGCTTCCCACCATGATGATAATGAACTAAACCTCTGAACTGTAAGCCAGCCCCAATTAAATGTTTTCCTTTATAAGAGTTACTGTGGCCAGGTCTCTTCACAGCAATAGAACATTGACTAAGACAAGACCTATCTACATCAAGTAGCTTCTTTCATTTTTTCAGAATGAAAATCAAAAATGTTTCTTCTTTAAAAGGAATGTGTTGCCAGCTCCTAAGTTTTTAAGGCTGGAGAGATGGCTTAACAGTTAAGAGGACTGACTGTTCTTATAGAGAATCTGGGTTGGATCCCTAGCATCCAGTGGCTGCTCACGACCATCTGTAATTCCAGTCTCAGGAGATCTGATGCTCCTTTCGGACCTCTAAGGCACCAGGCATGCACATGATGCACAAAATTACATTTAGGCAGAAACTAAAACTAAAAAGAAAAAAATCAGGTTTTTCACATATTTAAACCTCATCGGTTATGCCATGGTGGAGGCATGGAAGACTATTGCTCAGATTCCCCCTGAAGTAAGAACATGGGACAAGCTGACAACCTTCACTTCAGGATGTACCTCACATTCATGCAAAATGACCTCTCCCACCTTTTCGCAGCCCGTAAGCAACACGATGTGAATACTGTGTGACCCTGTGCCCCATCCTACTCCTCTGAGGGGACAACAGTTGCTGTGGCACTCCTACTGTCTTAGCTGAAATTTGCTCAGAACTGTACTGTGCTGTGAAGCTCTTCCAACCCAGTCCTTCCCAGCTCTCTTCACAGATGGTGCATTTGCTGGATTCCCTGTAGACTCCTGTGCCTTCCCCTTTTGTCTGCCTCAGACATTTACATAACAAATCTCTTGTGCTTCAAATTCTAAGTAACTTCTGTTCAGAGGATCCAGTCTGATAATCTTTCAGACATTTCACTTGGATACATGACAGACAGTGAGCTTGCATTCAATATGCCCAAAATAAGCCTATAAGAATCTCATGAAACATGGACAAAATAATGTGGACCATCATACTGGAGTCATTTAAGACAAAGGTTTTAAGGAAGGAAAGATGACACAAGAATTTATTCAAAGTACTGTAAAATTTCTTTCTCCAGAGCCCTTCTCATACTGCTGAATTCCTTGAGTGACTAAATTAATCAGATAGCAAAACCAGCTTCTATACCATGTGTGAAAGCCCCAGGTTTTTTCTCTCTTTCTCTTTCTTTCTTTTTTTTTTTTTTTTTTTTGAAGTAATCATTTGCATGTGGACAGGGTTTCTAGGTGACCAAGTGGAGATATGCACTAATGTGGGCAAGTATTATGACACATGTGTGGGGCTGAGTGTAGAGACAAGAACTTTTTTGTTTGTTTGGCTTTTGCTGATGCATGAATCTTTTTTCTTCATTAGTCAAAAGGTCCCAGAAATTTGCAGGAATCACAAATTCACATGCAAACATCAGTACAACACATGAAGAATCCAATTGGTCTAATGTTTAAATTATTTTCTAGCAATAATGTATTTGTATAGCTTTTTTGTTTATTTATTACTTCAAGTTACATCTCCATCACAGTCCCCTCTCTCCACCCCTCCCAGTTCTACCCTCCCACCCCCTAACCTTTCTCTCACCTATGCTACTCTGGAGTGGGGTGCCCTACATGTCAGCCCCCCTTGGTTCAGCAGTCATATGAGGACTAAGAGCTTCCTCTTGCACTGGGGGCATACATGGCAGCTCCACTAGGGCAAAGTATCCCACTAACAAGTAACAAAGTCTATGTTCCTGTTCCTTTCAGACTGTTGGTTGTAGGATAGTTATCCTGTACTCTATGGCTAAAATCCAGTTATAAGTGAATAGATGCCATGTGCATCTTTCTGGGTCTGGGTTAGCTCACTCAGGATGAGCTTTTCTAGTTCCATCCATTTGGCAACAAATTGCATGATTTCTTTCTTTCTGATAGCTGAGTAGTATTCCATTGTGTACATGTACCACAGTTTTTTTTATCCGTTCTTCCATTGAGAGAAATCTGGGTTGTTTCCAGCTTCTAGCTATTACAAATAAAGCTGCTATGAACATAGATGAGGAGATGTCCTGGTGGTTTGGTGAGGAATCGTTTGAATATATACCAAGGAGTGGTATGGCTGGGTCTTGAGGTAAGGATACTCCAAGTTTTCTAAGATCTCACCAGACTGATTCCCATGGTGGTTGTGAAAGTTTGCACTCCCCCCAGCAATGGAGGATTGTTCCTCTTTCTCCAAAATGTTGCCAGTATGTGCTGTTATTTGAGTTTTTGATCTTAGCCATTCTGGCAGGTGTGAGATGGAATCTCAGAGTCGTCTTGAGTTGCATTTCTCTGATGATTAAGGATGTTGAGCATTTCTTCAAGTGTCTCTTGGCCATTAGAGGAATTCCTCCTTTGTGAATTCTTGGTTTAGTTCTGTTCCCCATTTTTGATTGGATTATTTGGTTTCTTGGTGTTTAATTTCTTGAGTTTTTTATAAATTATGGATATTATCCTTCTGTTGGATGTGAGGTTGGTAAAGATCTTTTCCCAATCTGTAGGTTGCCGTTTTGTTCAAATGACAGTTCCCTTTGCCTTACAGAAGCTTTCCAGTTTCATGAGGTCCCATGTAGTGATTGTTGGTCTTAGAGCCTGAGCTACTGGTATTCTATTCAGGATGTTGTCACCTGTGCCAATGAGTTCGAGGTTTTTCCCCACTTTCTCTTCTATTAGATTTAGTGTGTCCAGTTTTATGTTAAGGTCTTTGATCCACTTGGGCTTTAAGTTTTGTACAAGGAGATAAGTATGGGTCTACTTACATTCTTTTCCATGTTGACATCCAGTTAGACCAGCACCATTTGTTGAAGATGCTGTCCTTTTCCCTGCTACTTGTGTGTCTAGTCTGAGGGTGAAACCAGAACTTAACTTTGGTGTCTCCCTCAATCGCCCTCTACCTCCTTCTTGTTTTCAGAGAGGAGCTGTCACTGAACTTGAAGCTAATCAACACAGTGAGGCTGACTGACTGGTCTATGAGCTCCAGGGATCTGCCTGACACTGAGCTCCTGCACTGCAACCAGCTCCTATGTGGCTGCTGGGGATCTGAACTCAGGCCCTTCTGCTTGTGTCATTCTTTACCGACTCTGCAGCCCAGGAAATAACCATTGTAGAAAACAATGTATCAGAGTCATTTTTCACTTTGGGGTTTCCTAAAAACAGCAGTGGGAAATTAAGTTTTAAAAGATCCAATATGATTGGACTGGAGCTATGGCTGTGTAGTGAGAAGGCTTGTTTAGCATGAATGAGGCCCTGGGCTTAATCTCCATCATAGCAAAAATAAAACAATATAAAACAAAACTAAAGTGATTTGGGAGCTTGGGCAGTAGTAGCTCAGCAGTAGAGCTCTTTTTTAGTATGCTTGAGGCTCTAGGTTAATCACCAGTACTGAAGAGAGAAAACAGAAGTCCAGTCTAAGACAAGTTTTACCTAGATGTTTATTAAAGTAAAATAAAATAATGGTAATTTTTAAAATTTTTAACAACTTGAGCATTTCTTCTATATTTTAATCCAAAATTGGTTACATACATAGTAAGTGATGTAAGCTGTTGGAGACTTATCCTGTTTGTTGTTCTGAAGACTGAGTTGTGTGCTGTGTTTGATCAAGGTACTGTGTAAACACGACTGACATTTCCTGATTGATGTCTTACCTTTGTTAAGAAATTTATAGAGAATTCGTGATGCTGGCTCATGCCATGCCACAGTGGAGCAACTTTCCTAAGTGAAGGCTTTGAACGTGTACATCTGTCTAAGATGTTACACGAGAGTGTGGTACTGAGGAGATGCTGTGTGTTTCCCTGCTGAGGTGAAGCAGTCTTTCCTTCAGATGTTAACCTTTACTAAGCTTTGTATTTTGAGGATCATGAAACCTATATCAAGAGAGGATATGTCAACTCTGAAGGTCTACAGAAAAATATACAAAGCAGGCTTCAGTAGACACTCTTATCTTCAATATAAGGAACTTGGCTAATTTTAGAAACAGCCACAGATTTTTTTTTTAAACAAGTATGGGTGTGTGACTAGAAATATTTCATAGGGCTACATAGTTTTTAAAAGTCCAGATACTATTTTTTAAATTTATTTTTTATTTCTTCAAGTTACATCTCAATCACAATCCCCTCCCTACTCCCCCCTCCAGTCCCACCTTTCCACCCTCCTCCTCCTCAACCCCCCATCCATTTCCTTTTTTTAAGTTTAAGGTATATCTTTTTCCCCTCCAACAGCTCCCCCTTTCAGTCCAACAAATTGCTCTTTCTCTTATAACAATAAATACAATACAAAATAACAGAAATAAATAGGCCACAATTATGAGAGTTATATGTCTTAGCATACATTCCCAATGTCCAGTCCATATGTATTTGGCACCTGACTTTAATGTTCTACTATCTAACTATCTCCATGAGTTTAAAGTTCTATATCTAACTCAGCTTTCATCCTAACTTGCATTACAATTTTAAAAACATCAAAATTATTTCTTAAAAACTGGAAAAGACAGAACTACAAAGAAGAGAAGGGCAAGCTCTGTCTGCACTTCCTGCTGGGTTCTGAGTCTTGGCATGAAGTACTGAAATGCATTGTCATTGATGTAGAGAAGCAGTTCCCAAAGCAGCATAGCATGATTCTGTTGCAACTTGGGTTATTTTTTTTCTCTCAAAAAATTATTATTGAATTTCAAGAAGCAGTACAGAAAATTTTCATGGCCTAAAATTATTATGATATAAATCACATATGATGAATTTTTTCAGGTGGCTGTCAACTCTGGTATCAGGCTTCCTTAAGGGCCACAACTCTGAAAGATAAGAAAATGTAGGTGCTATATGCAGGATATAAATAATATTAGAAGCATAAATTACCCAAAGGAATGGAAGAGTGGCATTTCTCTTTCTTATAGTTGCACTTTTCATTCTGGAAAAAGACAAAGATTTCATAGAATAATGATCCTGACCAAAAAAGTGGGACAAGAAGGCTAGATCCCATCTTTAACTCATGTGTATGTATGTATGCATGTGTGTGTGTGTGTGTGTGTGCTTGTAGGTAACTGAGAACGATAGTATAAAATGTATCTAGTGTGCTATTGCCGGTAATCTTTTTTTTTATATAAGTACTTAATTTTTTTTTCTTCAAGTTACATCTCAGTCACAAAACCTTCCCTATTCCCCCTTCCTGTCCCACCCTTCCACCTTCTTCCCCCCCAACAGCTTCCCTTTTCAATCCAACAAATGGTTCTTTCTCTTATAACAGTAAATTCTATACAAAACAGCAGAATTAAATATGCCACATTTATGAGAGTTAAATGGCCCAGTATACCTTCCCAATGTCCAGTTCATACATATTTGGCCCCTGACTTTAACCTTCTACCTTCTAACCATCTCCATGAGTTTAAAGTTCTATAACTGACTTAGCTTACATACTAACTTGCATCACTCTTATAACCATCTTCTTAGATCTAGAACGCCCTCTTGATTCCTAAACAACTCAAAGTTTAGCTATAGACTCAAGCTGTCTATTCTTCAACCACCTCAGAGAGCTGAGAAGGATAAATATATCTGATTGTATAGGAAATGCAGGGCCTGCAGCTTCCAATACTAAGAAATGACAAACCAGTGACTACTTGGACAGTTCCCATTTTCTCTCCATACATTCCAGCATCAATCTTCAGCCTTTGGGTCCTGTTTCTCTGACAGACATTTATTGTAGAGCAGGGATTATGAAGGACTTACCTACCCTGTCTTGGCAGAGCTAGGCTGTCGACTTCCCTGCTACCAAATTTTGTCCTTTTTGGACAGCAGTCTGTCTGCAGTTGAAGCAAGGAGTTTTTACATGCCAAGAGATAGGCTTGCCACTAATTCAACCATCTCACTCTGGAGATTCTTCGATGCTTATCTTCTACTTGGAGTAGAATAGGGGGTGCTGTCAGGAGCTGATATGTCATGATATCAAAAAAATCGGTAATCTTTTATTAACTAAAAGTGAATCAGGTTGCAAGGAGGTGGTGGTGTATGCCTTTAATATAAGCATTTGGGAGGCAGAGGCAGGCGGATCTCTGAGTTTGAGACCAGCCTGGTCCAGAACAGCCAGGGCTACACAGCGAAACCCTGTCTAGAAAAAAAAATAAGTCAGGTTCAAACTATTGCTCTTAACAAGTATGGGTGTGTGACTAGAAATATTTCATAGGGTTACATAGTTTTTAAAAGTCCAGCTACTTTTTTTAAAGATTTTTTTAAATTTATTTTTTATTTCTTCAAGTTACATCTCAATCGCAATCCCCTCCCTACTCCTCCCTCCAGTCCCACCCTCCCACCCTCTTCCCCCTTAACCACCCCCATCCACTTCCTTTTTTTTTAAAGTTTAAGTCACCATGAAGAAGCCAAACTAAATGAGCATAAGAATGCCTGTAGTACTATAGATGTAATACTGTAGGGAGGATATTCATTATTTTCTTTTTAGTTAGTATGCAAAGAAATGGGTTTTGTTATGACATATTTCATACTTACCTTGTGTGTGTGTGTCTGTGTGTGTGTGTGTGTGTGTGTGTGGTTTACACAAGCGTGCAGATGTGTTCATCTGCTAACATGTAGAATCCAGAGGTAGACTTGAGGTAAGTTCCTCTACCACACTCTACCTCACTTTTTTAGGCAGGATCTCTAACTGAGGGCAAGCTTGCTATTTTGGCTAGACTGTCTGATCGTCTGACCAGTAAGGGCCTGCTTGTCCCTAACAGCCCCCAGCAATGGAATTACAGCACACACTGCCATGCCTGGCTTTTACATGGCTGCCAGATATACAAACTCAGGTCCTCGTGCTCACACTGAAAATACCTTTGCCCACTGAATGATCTCCCCACATGGCCCCACATACTTTGCTCTTGTTGCTGCTCCTTTCTGTCACACCCACCAGCTACCCCTACTCTCTACTGGTCTCTGTCCTCCCCAGGAGACCACACACACACACACAAACACACACACACACACACACACACACACACACACCAGCTGCAGCACCCCTCTACCACCACTTCCCATCTGTCCACCCAACACCCTGATTTTAGGCCCATTAAAAAGGGACAAAGCAGGAAAAGAATGTGAAGATTGACATGAGATTGATTCTTTTTTTTTGTAAATACTTTATTTTTTTTTCTTCAAGTTACATCTCAGTCACAAACCCCTCCCTATTCCCCCTTCCTATTCCACCCTTCCACCCTCTTCCCCCCAGAAGTTTCCCCTTTCAGTCCAACAGATGGTTCCTTCTCTTATAACAGTAAGTATTATACAAAACAACAGATATAAATATGCCACATTTATGAGAGTTAAATGGCCCAGTATACCTTCCCAATGTCCAGTTTATACATATTTGGCCCCTGACTTTAACATTCTACTATCTAACCATCTCCATGAGTTTAAAGGTCTATATCTGACTCAACATTCATACTAACTTGCAACACACTTTTAAGAGTATCTTCTTAGATCTATAACACCCTCTTGATTCCTAAACAACTCAAAATTTAACTATGAGACTCTAGCTGTCTATTCTTCAACCACCTCAGAGACCTGAGAGAGATAAATATATCTGCTTATATAGGAAGTACAGGGCCTGCAGCTTCCAAAACTAAGAAAGGACATACCAATGACTGCCTGGACATTTCCCATTTTCTCTCCATACATTCCTGCATCAGTCTTTAGCCTTTGGGTCCTGTTTCTATGACAGACATTTGTTGTAGAGCAGGGATTATGAAGGACTTACCTACCCTGTCTTGGCAGAGTTAGGCTGTCGACTTCCCTGCTACCAAGTTTTGTCCTTTTTGGACAGCAGTCTGTCTGCAGTTGGTGCAAGGGGTTTTTTCATGCCAAGAGATAGGCTTGCCACTAATTCAACCATCTTACAGTGGAGGTTCTTCAATGCTTATCTTCTACTTGGAGTAGAATAGGGGGTGCTGTCAGGCGCTGATATGTCTCAATATAAAAAAAAAGAAAATCTTGATTTAAGATAACATCTTTGAATGCCATATTCTGCAGATCTCTTGGGTTTTTTGAAGATGCCCTATCCATCTCTTGTATTTAGATAAGCAAATGTTGCTTGTCTCTTAGCAACTTGATTACTGGGTAGTTTAGAGAATATCTGTGATAGACTGTCATAGTAGCTAACAAAGTGACATGTTTGCATGACTAGGAGTTTGTTTTACTTAACTATCCTAGACCGTTTTAGACGGTTGGTATCAAGAGGCCAGAGCTTCACATTTTATTTTTAAGTATCTCTAGGTATGATACCATTAGGAAGCGTTACCTTTAAATTTGTATCAGTATACAAAGATCTATTCAATTGTGGTTAAATATACTCTTAATTATGTATCAATATACAAAGATCAATGCCTATGTAACCCAATACAATCTTAGTATTATGTCCATATACAAGGGTCAATACCATTGTGGCCAACTATAATCTTAATTGTGTATCAATATACAAAGATCAATACCGATGTAATCCAATACAATCTTATTTTTGCACAATAAACAATGGTCAATACCACTTTAGCCAAATAAACTACTAATTTTGTATCAATATACAAAGGTATAGAGATTGATTCTAATGTATTGCCATAGCAGTAGCATTCTCAAGAAAGGGGTAGCAACCAGAACTTTGATTTAGAACTATATTCCTTGATAAAACTATAATGGTTTCCTAACAAATCATTCCATTTTCTAAATTTCCACAAGCTGAAGTTAATGCATACAGGACACAGGACCCATATTTAGTTCACAAGAAACCTTCAATAATTTTAAACATCAATGCTACAGGAATCATAGCTTGTATCCATTCTACTCTTATAGTGATTATAGACTGAGCTTTGTATCATCATGATGAGCATTCATGTGTGTATTTGTATTTCTTACACACACACACCAGGGCAAGTTTCAGAACCTGGACCATGTGACCCAGAGAGAATATATAAATAGAGCACATGAAATTATGACAGGCATGCCAAATAATAAAAAATTAAATTATAGGATACTAATCAATTGCTTTGCAGAGAGGAGGGAATCTAAGAAGCCTGGAATTCTGGATTTCTTTTAAAATATCAACCTGTTTTCAGAAGATGAAAATTAGTTGTCAAAGTGGGTTATGGCATTAAGCCTAACAATTTGAAGACTAAAACAGAGACTGGCCTTGTTTCTTATCTGCATGCTGCTGTTTTTATTCCCCTTTGAACAACAGAATCAGATTACTGTAGAGTGTGGTCCACAGCGGAAGGGGACCTGAGCTCTTCCATAAAATCAAGAGCCAGTTTCAAGAGCAAACAATTGCTACATCTTTCTGTCTATTTGAGTTTCTATCATGGACTTAATGTGAATTAGGTTTGAGCTTTAAAAGACTGTACAATATTCTCAGAAAAGCACAGGAAGATTTACTTGGGCAAATAGCTGCCGAATTCTCACACCTGTTGGAAATGAGCCTTCTTGGTGTCTCACAAAAAGATACACAATCAAAGTTACCTTCTGTTCTCTGAGTCTGTCTCAGGCAGTCTGTCCTCAGGAGGAATAATCTACAAAACAGATTCTGTACTTTAAATAAAAGGTCCAACATCCCACCTTAGCTTTTCTTCTTGTGTGTAATTTGTCAGGAGCATTCCTGAGCATTTGCAGAGTTCCAGTAGAAGGTGATGATAGACACAATTGGAAGACTTCTCAGGGCTTCAGGAGAATTTACCTTAGGCTGGTCCCCAGGGATGGAACTAGGATGATGCTCTGGCTGGTAACCAAGATGGAAGTAGGGTGATGCTCAAGCTAATCTCCAGGGATGAAAGTAGGATGATGCTCAGGCTGGTCCCCAAGGATGGTAGTAGGATGATGCTCAGGCTAGTCCCCAGGGTTGTAAATAGGGTGATGGCACACCATGAGTGTCAGAAGACCAATAAAAACAGCTGGTGGGAATCCTGAGGCAGGGAGAGAGAGAATGAGAGATGACCAAACAGAAACAGAGTTTCTCTATTTCACTTGCAAAGTTGGGGGGTCTCATTAGGAAGATTTTGCTAATTGAAGCCCACTATGATGAGAAAACTAAGCCTGATAAAGTATGCTAATAAAGTATGCCACTTTATCAACTGTAAGAACAATGTTAAATATATGGAATTTTCCCCTAAAAGAAGAAATGACACATAAATGAAACTAGTCCAAGAAAGGAGGTGTGGAAGAAAAAGCCTTTGCCCCAGAATGAGCTTTGGGCAGCAATTTTGTTTTCCCCTCTGCTAGACAAGCAATTTCAGCTTGTGTTCATCCACATACAAAAAGTGTCACTCATCATATAAGCTATTGAAGTCCTCTAGCAAAAAAGAAAGCAGTCTCAAAAGATATATGCCCAAGTGATCTTAAACAAAAATACAAACTGCAGTTATGATGTGTGCTCATCCTGAATGTACCATAGGCTCTTAATTCAGTGACTTACTTATATGTTGCCAAAGGGAAAGTTCAGAGATACCATACTAGACTGCTCTATTTCTATACTGAAATACCTGTATCTGGAAAGTTTATAAAGAAAAGAAGTTTATGTAGACCACAGTATTAGAGGCTGGAAATCCAAGATGATCCAGCTTCATTGGTCCAGCCTCTGGCAAGGACTCCCTTGACTGGATTTCAATATGGTCAATGGCAACATGACCAGAGATTATGAGACAGAGAATGATCATGAAAAAAGGCAAGAAGTCAGAGTCCAGACTTGATCTTCCATTAAAAACTCAAGACTGGCAAGGACTAGAACTAGTGCTCTTAGTGCACACGTTTAGTGCCCACATTACCTTCCAAGCATCTCCTATCTTTAAGAGCTCTGTCCCACAACACTGGTACCTTGGGAATTAAGATTCCAGTATATAAGACTCATGAAACACAATTAACCCATACTCATACCATAAAAGACACACAAAAAGAAGGTTATATAAAGGTGGAAGCAGAATATACAGCTAACAGCCAAAAATACAAATAATTGACCCTACTCACTATAAGCTTGGAGAAGAGCCTAGAACAAACTTTCCTCAGACTCTTCAGAACAGCTAACCCTGTCAACAGCATGACTTGAGAGAGTGACCTCCAGAAGGTGAGACAGTAAAATTCTGTTGTTGTCAACTACTTAACTTAGCTTATGCTCACATTTAAACATCCACACAAGGGCATAGCAGCAGATTGGAGCCACCTCATTTTAATTTTTATTTTCATCTCTTCTGAAAAGGTTACAATTTCTTTTGAAGTGTGATGATGAAATGTGTGTTTATTGGAATGGGGAGACAGCTTCTACTACCCCGCATCATAAACAGCACAACTTTGGGTAGGAAGCAACAAAACTAGCTCAGGCTAGTTAGTACAAGCAAGAAAGCAAAAACATACTGCAGAAGCAAGTGAGAGTTAAGGGCACCTAGTCAGGATTTCACAGCAGTTAACCAAGATTCAAACTCTGCAAAGCACTGCTGCATTGTAGATGTGCTTGCTTACATCCAGCTGAAATGTCATAGGGACTCATCTAGAACACTGTTTCTCAAACTCTGGGTCCCGATCCCTTTGAGGAATTGGAAGAACCTTTCACAGGGGCTACCTAAGACCATCAGAAAACACAGATATTTGCATTACTGTTCATAATAATAGCAAAATTACAGTTATGAAGTAGCAATGGAAATAATTTTAGGTAGACATAATATATGAGGAATAATACAATAATACATGAGGAATGGTATTAGAAGGGTTGAAGCATTAGGGAGGTTGAGAATCACTGACCTAGAAAGTCTCAGGCCCAAGGATCAGTCTTCAAGAAAAACCTCAACTGTTAGCCCTTCATTCTTATTTATTCACTCATTTATTTTTTTGTGGTGCTGGTGACCCAACCCCATCACTCTCTCAATGTGCTACACCCCCACTGCCCCTCCCCCCAACCCTACAACCCTCACAGCCCCACTTTATATTAAACTCAATGGGCTACAAAACAAAACAAAAACTTCTGACTGTAGAAGAGGGACTTGGAAGGAGAAGAACGGATTCATGTTGCAATGGGGGTGGGGGAGCAAAAAAAGGAGAGGGCAAGAGCAATCAGAATCCATTGTAAATATGAATGAAAATTTCCAAAAGCAAATTTATTTAAAACAAAAAATCAAAATCGAAATCAATCTGCATCTTTAATGTTTCTTATTCTTCTGTCAAAAGTTATTACCACCTGAATAAGAAAAAATTTTGAACTTAAAAAAAAATTTCAAATGCTTTTCTGAAAAATGACTTGACATTGAGCTAGGCTTGGTAGTGTTTAGCATGTTCTGTACCAGATCGTGAAGCAGCTCCCCCTCCACCCTAAGTCATTTAAAATGAGCACACTGTTTTGTTTTCCTTCTCATCTCCTTTGGGAAGACAAGCTTGGTTTAAAGGTTTAGGCTCATTTGAATAGAAAGGCAACCGTGACTTTTGAATTCTAAGACCCTGCATATATTAATTGGCTTAGGAAATAGTTCTCCAAGATTAACTACTTACTTTAAACTCCGCTTTAAGGAAATTATCATTTTGAATTATTTTGAGACACAGCCAGAAACAGGACATTTTTCACAAGTGTATTTCATCTGCCTTTGGCAGTGTGCTCACTGCTCAAGCTAGAATTCCCACCAAGTACAGTGAGTGCGACTGGTAGCTTTCCTAATCTGGAGACTTAGATGAAAACAGATACTCACTCAAACCACATGAAATCAGTTTGATAGCTTCTTTCAAACTAAGATTAAACCCAGAATTCTTATTAGGAAAATAGTGAAGAACTGTAGAGGAAAAGAGAAAACTTTCAAGTATTTTTTAAATAAGGTAGGTGACCTAATCTGGAATGAATACATAATGATACAACCTAAGTCAGATGCTGGTGGGTCACTCCAGCAATCCTAGCATAGGGAAGGAAGGGATAGGAGAAACTGTAGGTTGAGCTCACCCAGGGATACACAATGAAATCCTACCACAAAAGTAAGAACAACAACAACAAAAGTTCTATGGGGTTTTGCAGAAAAAAAAATTTATGGTGTTAAATATAGGACAATTATTATCATGACTATGATTATACAAAAATAATTAATGGCCATCCAAATTCAAGCAGAATAATAATGATGGAATCTTGGACTATAACAATCATGGATTGGGTAAAACATAAAGAAGTGACATCCACATTATTTAAAAATGAAACTAGATGTAGTATATGCTAATAATACCTTCGAAGTTTAGCTCAGCCTATAAAATACAATTTCCAAAGTATTATCTTGTAGACACTGACAATTTATATGTGAATATATAACTATATCATTAACATTATAATGTCTTCAAATTGTTTTCACTTTACAAAAATAATTTTTTTTGTTTTCTTCAAGACAGGGTTTCTCTGTGTAGCCCTGGCTGTCATGGATTCACTTTGTAGACCAGGATGGCCTTGAACTCGCAAAGATCCGCCTGCCTCTGCCTCCCAAGTGCTGAGATTAAAGGCATGCGCCACCACCGCCTGGCAATAAATTTATTTTTAACTAGAAAAGAGTAGTACATCCCTGACTTCAAGCTTTACTACAATGCAGTAGTAATAAAAACCACATGGTACTGGCATTAAAACAGACAGGTTGACCAATGGAATCAAATCAGAGATCCAGAAATAAACCCAAACATCTATGGACATTTAATTTTTGACAATGATGCTAAAACCATACAATGGGAAATTCAACAAATGGTGCTGGTCTAACTGGATGTCTACATGCAGAAGAATGCAAATAGATCCATATTTATCACCCTGAACAAAAGTCAAGTCCAAGTTGATCAAAGACTTCCACATAAAAGTGGATATACTAAATCTAATAGAAGAGAAAGTAGGGGAAAACCTTGATCTCATTGGTACAGGAGACAACTTCCTGAACAGAACACCAATAGCTCAAGCGCTAAGACCAACAATTAACAAATGGGACCTCATGAAACTGAAAAGCTTCTGTAAGGCCAAAGACACTGTCATTAGAACAAAAAGGCAGCTTACAGATTAGGAAAAGACCTTCACCAACTCCACTTCTGATAGAGGGCTAATATCCAAAATGTATAAAGAACTCAAGAAATTAAACACCAAAAAAACAAATAATCTAATCAAAAAATGGAGTACAGAGCTAAACCAAGAATTCATTACAGAGGAAACTCCAATGGCAGAGAAGCACTTAAAGAAATGTTCAACATCCTTAATCATAAGGGAAATGCATATAATCAGATTTTAGCCATATTATACAGGATAACTATACTACAACCAATTTACCAAAGGGAACATGAACATAGACTTTGTTATCTGTCAATGAGACACTTTGCCCTAGTGGTGCTGCCTTGTAGGCCCCCAGTGTATGAGGAAGCTCTTAGCCCTCATATGATTACAGAACTGGGGCGGGGGACTGTTATGTAGGGACACTCCACTCCAGAGGAGTGGGATGGAAGGGATGGGGGTAGAAGGTGGGAGGGTGGGGCTGAGAGGGGTGGAAAGAGGGCACTGTGATGGAGATGTAACCTAAAGTAATAAATAAACATAAAAAAAATAAGGGAAATGCAACTCAAGACGACTCTGAGATTCCATCTCACACCTGTTAGAATGGCTAAGATCAAAAACTCAAATGACAGCACATGCTAGAGTGGCTGTGGAGAAAAGGGAATACTCCTTCATTGCTGGTGGGAGTGCAAACTTGTACAATCACTATGGAAATCAGTCTGGTGATATCTTAGAAAACTTAGAATAGCTCTACCTCAAGACCCAGCCATACCACTCTTGGACATACATCCAAACTGTTCCTCACCAAACCACAAGGGTGCTGTCAGGAGCTGACAGGTCTCAATATCAGGAAATCTTAAGTTAAGAAAACATCTTTAAGTGCCATGCCATATTCTACAGATCTTTGAGGTTTTTGAAGACCATCTATCTATCTCTGTATATTTGAAAAAGCAAATGTTGCTTGTCTCTTAGCAACTTAATATCTGATTAACTTAGAAAACGTCCATAATAAGCTAAACTAGTACCTAGCAAAACCACAAGTTTTAATGACTATTAGTTTGCATTTCTTAATATTCTAAACAGTTTGTGATAGCTGTTATCAAAAGGCCTAGCACTTCACATTGCATTTTTAAGAATTACATAGGTACAATACCTTTAAAAGAGTTCACCTTAATTTTGTATCAATATACATAAATCTATACCAATGTAGCCAAATATAACCTTAATTTTGTATCTATATACAAAGATAAAGGAGTAGATTCAACAGTCTACCCCCTTTTATTTATCTTTCCTATATCATGTCTATATCCCGTTTTTTTTCTTTTCAAGTCTTTCCCCCCTACATAAGAGAGAAAGAAGGATAGAGAAAATAAAAAGAGAGAAATCCCTGAGTCTAACCTCCTAAATCTAGTTTAACAAGACCATTTCAGCTTGAAACCAATGACAATAAACATCTATAACCCATCAAATGACCAAAAAAAATCAACCATCCTACTTTCTGGAAATGGGGCGTCACTCTCTTAAAATTGCTTCATTGGAGAAATTTTACACAGAGCATAAAATAATGAAGATGAGCTGAGTGTCACACACTGAATTCAAAATCATCTTTGGCTACAAATTCAGATAATTCTAAGACCTCCTAAGCGATATGAGAGCCTGCTGGGCATGGGTTTACAAGTAACAAACCCAACTAACTTGACATTTTCCAAAGGAATCTCCATATAATGTCTGGATTTTAATGAACTCTCTGACGTGAAGGCAAAGATGTCCGTCAATGCTGCAATGGTTTCAGAAGCAGAAGGCGCCTCCTTTTTGCCAATTCTAACAGACATAACACATAGGAAAATAGATTCTCATCTTCAGTATAACTCAAACTAGGAATCTTGAAGCTGGTCTGGGTCACATACTTACTACAGAACAGTAGCCAGGATCAGCACAGGGGGCAGGACGCTTCCCAAAATGAGGGGCTTCTATGTAAGAAAATAGGCAGAATCATCAGTAGATTTACTACTTGGAGTGGTAAAAATAAAGGGACATTCAGCCTGAATTGACTCAGAAAAAAAAATGTGAAAGAGATTGAATTCAAAGATAAGTAACATATAGATAAACCTCAAGAAATAGAGTAACTCAGAAGAGGTTCCCAGATGGATAAGGGAAGAGGGAGTTGTTAAATCTAAGGAAGGAATTTTCCAGAGGCGACACCTTGGCAGGTGAGACCAGCAAGGAGAAGACCAAGTTCCTCAGTGAGGAATTTGACTCTCAACTAAGCCATAGTGACCCTATAAGGGAAAAGGTAAAAATTATTGCAACAAGCATGCATGTAAGTTTGTGGAGAGGAACTGCCACAAAAATTATCTGTCATAGTGAATTCTGTTAGGAGAAACTCACAACCATGGGAGCCATGACTGGGCCTTGCAGAGGGGCAGCTAGGACAGATACATCATCATATGAGAGACAGCATCATGAGGTCTTTAAGGCAGAGAGTCTGCCCTTCAAAATCAGAGAGGAGAAACATTAAAACAGACATCCACCATGTAGAGCATGATGGGGGTGGGGCAGTAAGGAAAAGCCTTCAAATCCCCCAAATAAAGAAGACTCCTGACTCTTATAGTTTCCATGAGCCCTGTGCCTCCCTCAAAAAAAAAAAAAAAAAAAAAAAACTTCTCATTCTATCTGACTATATGTCTTTCAATCCATTCTGAAGAACCAGCCTGTCTCTGTCTTAGGCTTTAAGGCCATCTTAAAGCGGAGACAAGCTAGGTTCATTCCTCTTTATGATTAAACCTCTATTTCTCAAGGATTGGGCTGTGCCCCAGCTGTAACCTTCAACTACAAATGGTTCTGCACGGTCTGTTTCAGGAATGGTGACCATGTCTTTGTTTCAAAAAGTTGGTTATAACCATTGTGCAACTCCACCTTTCTTTCAAAAGGTTATATGACTACCTGTTGTTATGACTACCTTGTTTTCCCACCTTGCAACTGTGTCTTTGGTTCAGGAGGGACTAACTTGTTATTCTCTGCTCCTGTAGCCCTGTCTATTTTGCCATCCAAACCCTCCATTTGGAAAGTCCCTATCCCTGAGCTTTATAAAATCCTTGTCTTCCTCACCTCCAATGCTGACCTCTTGAATCCCACCTTAGGGGGGGGTGGGGAGGCAGCCTGTATACACGAAGAAAAAAGCTTGCTTTAATTAATTGTTTGCTTTAATTAATTTGGCCATGATAATTTGGGTCAGTGGTCTTTCTCCTCCTATCTTTGGTATTAACACATGCCTCAAAAGTATAGCCTCTATAATGAGGTGAAATCCATTGTCTAAGGAACAAGAGAGTTTCTGGAATTTAAGAAATATCTAGAGAATAGTTAGACCTCTCATATAGTACTACCAGAAACATCAGTTACCACAAGAAAACAGTTTAGTGGGAACTACATTCTTCTTTTCCAGTCTCCACACAAGTTTAAGAATGATCTTATTATTAAAACTCAATTTTGGAAAATTGAGTTCCATATCTAATAATATTATGTAGGTTCAGATCCAATTTCTGATTTGTATCAACTAGAATAGCTTGCCAGAATAGAAAATGTATTAAACCATCTACTTAGATGCTGAGAGAAATAACAAAGCACTCTCTAACCAAGACTAGGAGAGCCATCAGTATATTGAGCCCTTCTTGTAGTTTCTTGACCCCTGAGAGCAGCTGTCAAATCCAGAATGGACAAATGAGGGTTTAAACTCTGCATTTCAAATCTTGAAGTTGGAAGGCTGGACCCACAACCACTGGAGCCCTAAAGCAATTATTCTGCAACTCAAAGGCAAACCAGAGGTAACACTTTTTACACACACTATAGTACAATTTTCTGTCAGTTGTATGGCCCAATCAGGAAAAGTCATTGATGGCCCAATCAAGAAAAGTCATTGATGGCCCAAGTACTTAGGAAAAATTAAACAGAGTTTGTCTGATTGAAAAAAAGTACATTATAGAACTTACATATTTTAAAAATTTTTTAAATTTAATTTCTGATAATATAATTTAAAAATAGCTAAGCTGACAAATGAGGAAATCAAGATAATATGAACAAGAGTATGTGTTGTCACGGTTCACTAAAACAGGCTTCCTATAAGGATGAAGAGGGTAGGAGGATGGGTCCAAGAGGGGGAGTGGGGGGACTATGATTGAGATGTAACTTGAAGAAATAAATAAATCTTTAAAAAACATTTTAATGACAATAAAAAAATCACCATAAAAAAGAAAAAAACAAAACAAACAAACAAAAAATAGGCTCCTAATGCTACAAATACGTACTTGTCATACATGGACTTTAAAATCTTTTCATTCACCAAAGAAATTTTAGTCAAGGAAGTGAAGATCATAAAAGTGACTTACTGTCCAAAAAAAAAACAAAACAAAAAATAGGAAGCTTAATGCTGAAAAATACAATGATAATTAATAACCTGACAGAGGGATTTGGCTATAGATTCTAGGGAAGTGAGAATTAGTTAAAATATGACAAATTATCCATAATGAAGCAAAGAGAAAGCATAGATGTGATAAAGACATGGATATGTTGTACTAAACATGAGATTTGATTGTAGGACAGAGAACAGTTGATTTTAAAAAGACAACATCTAAGAATTTTCTTGAAACCACAGCCAAAAGTGGACAGTATTAAAAGTTCATGCTCATTTCAAAGTGGTACTAAAACAAGACTACATGAAGGAAATCGGGCTTAAAGGACCACCATAGAGAGCATGGTCCATCAGAAATTGTCAGCAAAGAGAATCTGAGTCAGTTGGTCAATGTCAAAGATTCTTTTGATATAGTGTTAGGTAAAAGAAAAAAATTCAATTAAAATCTTCTTTGATTCCTGTTTTTAATAGAACATCTTTGAAGCTCAGGAAAACTCTAGTATAGGACTCAGAGGGTGTTAAAAGAAGTTAACAATTGAAGCTAAAAGTTATGAAAACCTAGGACTCAGAGGGTGTTAAAAGAGAGGTCGATAAGTGGGAGTTCCCGTCATCCAAGGAGAAAGAGAGGACAGAGGTAGGAAAGAGGGAGGGAGGGTGGGACATGGAGGGGAGGAGGTGGGAGGATCAAGATGTAACTTGAAAAAACTTTTACAAAAATTATCTTTTGATGTATTTGAGCTAAAGGGAACATTAGCTGAATTGTATTAAGTTTAAGGCAATATTGACAAGCAGTTTGAGAATAAAATGGAGTACTGTACAGACAAAATTAAAAAAAAAAGAAATTAACAAGTGAAGCTAAAAGTTAGGAAATCCAAAAGAGCTTCTAAGATTTGCACACGTAGCAGCTGGCAGAAAAACACAGCAAATAAAACTGAACAAAACTAGAATCAACCTAGAATGTGACAGATGGGACATGAAGCATTCAAAATCCTGGAAAAAATTAGGGGGGCCTTAAGTAAAAATGATATGAGATATTTTGACAACAATTTTCATAAAGGTGAGCAAATATTATCCAGTGTAGACTATTGATGTAGCCCTTGATTGCTGATTGCCTCTCAGAAGTTAAAAGTATACCCCTTTTGGTGAAGACAACACACACTTAGGACACAGGAATCAGATGATTTGAGCTGGGTATGATTTGAAAGCCTCCCCTGCAATCTAATGTCCCTGGTACCAAGAAATACTATGCAAGCTATCAAAGTAGGCAAATAATAATCCTACCCACCTGCAATATCTGTAAACCTGAACCATGAGCGGCATTACAAGATATCCATAACAGTGAAAAAACAGCATTCACTCACATGGTGGTAACCAACAGCTCTCTAACTAGACTTAAGACCCACTCAACAGGAGAGAAATAATTCCTGGAGATCAGAAGAGAAACCTAGACAACTTTCTCCAGCTAGAGAACTCATGAACTTTAGCAAAGAATCTACTTCTGCCACTTTGCTGGACCGACATCAGACCTTACTACATTTAAAACTTATCCTTATACCCACAGAGTATAATGTAGCTGCTCCCCTTAACAAAGGAGTTTCTCTTTACAGCAAATGCAGACATCAAAAAACACCACAACTGGATATCATGCAGAGATCTACAGATTGTGGGGGCATACCTAACATACATCTACATCACAGTTCCTGCATCTGTTGCTCAGAAAACATCAAGCAAGAAAGGGCAGGAAGATTTTTAAGAGCCAGAATAACAGGAAGTCTGTTGTGAGACAGTTTCTTCTAGAAATGGCTGCATAAACAAGACCATAACAGTAGTGATATCAATAGGTATGCTAAAGTAGAAGAGAGAAAAATTGACTGGGCTCTACACCTAGACAAAGAACTACAGGAAAGTGATGACTGCATAAAGAAAGAAAATTGCTCTCTCCCAGCAATGAATCCCCTTATTGGTTGTCTAAAGTGGTCAACTCAGAAACTATATTCACGAAAACAATAAAAACAAACTCATCATGTTATATTTATTCATTTGTGTGTGTGTATGTGTGTGCGTAACAATAATAAATAAAATGTGGCTATCAATTTGAGAATAAAAGGGTGATACAGAGGAGTTGGAAGGAAGCCACCCGGGAGGAAATGGAGAGAAGAAAGAAAATGGAGAAAGTGATATAATTTTATTTTTTATAAAGTTTTAAGTATTCACAGAACAAATGTCATGATAAATTCACATGCTGAATTCTAAGATGGCCCTATTAGGGCAGGGTGATTAATTTGATTGTTAAATTGATTGGGTGAGTAATAGCGTATAATCCTACTTTAATTTAAAATATCCAAAAAATTTAAATAAAGAAAAATGAAATTATCATAATAATGTTAATTTTTTAAAAAACTGAAATAGCCTGACATGGTGGTATACACCTTTAATCTCAGCACTTGGGAGATAGAGGCAGGTGGATCTGTGGGAGTTTAAGGCCTGCCTGCTCTATACAAGTTCCTGAACAACTAGGACCACATAGAGAGACTCCATCTCAAAAAGGAAATCATAAAATTAATAAATAGAAATGCTGAAATATAAAGAATATATATATCCTTTTATTTATCAAAAAACTATGAAAAAATTTCAAGTAAAGAAAACAAAACTTTCAAGGTTTATATTACAATTTGGTTATATAATTGGAAAGAGAGATGGGGAAAGTAGAACCCAAAAACTTATAAAGAAAATTGCATATGTTGCTTGAAAGCTATTTTAACATTTCAGCTGGAGAGATGATTCAATGGTTAAGAGCACTTACTGCTCTTGCAGAGGACCCAAGTTCAACTTCCAGTACCCACATGGGGGCTCACAACCAGTTCTTACACCACCTCCAAAGTATCTGATACATTCTTCTGTCCTTTAAGGGTACCAGGAACACACATGTAGCACATACATGCTGGCAAAACACCCATTCACACAAAATAAAAATAAATTCATCTGTTCTAAAAGATGTCTAATATATGAAATTGTCTTCTTTGTATAACCTTTTATAAGAGTGAAAGGGGGTTTCTTTGCTGCCAGTAGTGGCCTGCACAGTGGCTGCTGTGTGTGTGTTTCATTGGGCCACTCAAACTTTGACATCTATCAGAGCTACCTGGAAACCTGGGTTAAAATCCAGAGAGCTCCACCATATCCCACATATTTTTGACCTTCTATCCCAGCTTGCCACTCCAAATAATTGGATTAGTTCTTCAAGTGATTCTAAATCATATCAAAGTTTGAGAACCACGGCTTCATACTACTGATGTTGTCATTGTCCCCAGAATATCACCAAAAAGTCCTGTAGACTCTGCTGAGCTTTTAACACTCACAAGATGAAGCTGACACTCTGGCGACATGGGACCTCTCCATGTAATTTCAACAACTCTTCCCTCATGTACTAGTTAGTTATATAGAGAAACACAACCAATGGGATATATGATACCACTAAAAGGATTTATATGAAATTTGACATGTGAGTATGAACCTGGATACTTTTTACAATACACTATTTGCAAACTGGGATCCAGGTACTGTCTGTAGTTAAAGAATTAAATTAATAAAAAATTAAGGGAAATTGAACTTAATTTTACTTTCTCACATTTTTATGTAAAATTGATTATTTTCACAGAAGGAAGGGAATGAGGAATAATACAGGATACAAAGAGTGGAGGAATGTAAGAGTATGTCACTATTTATATTTAAAATTTTATATCAAAACTTGAAGAATCATTTCTTTGATGAGTAGTTCTCAACTTTCATTCCATTGTTATTATGATGGTAAGCTTGAAATATGCCTTTTGGAGAATGTCGATTATTTTTGTCCATAAAGACTGATGCAGCTTGAACCAAACTTCAAACTTCATCTTTATCATGCAAAGAAATAGAAACTTCAATATTCATTTCAATCTGGAAACCTCATAGAAAGCCTTCATTATCTATGATATGAATACAAGCCAAAAAAACAATGTTATAGACTAGATTGAGTTGACTCTAAACGCAATTGCAAAATTCACAGTCTGTTCTACAGGCTTCCAGCCCAACTGGAGGAATGATTCTGCACACACAGCAGTTTTTCAAAACACTGAGAGGCAATTAACAGAAATGTTGCTAATTTACACATTTGATAAATCTGTTTTAAAGAGCCAAAGGCAAACGGCTAAAAGGAGTTAAATCTTTGAAAGTGATTTATCCAAAATCAAACTATAGAGAAACAATGTAAGAAGCTCAGTAATGGGTCGGTTATATCGCATGCGCGTGCGTATACATGTGTGTGTATGTGTGTGTGTGTGTGTGTGTGTGTGTGTCTGTGTGTGTGTGTGTGTGTGTGTGTGTATGTGTGTGTGACAGACTAATTAATGTAAGTTGTTATGTGTGTGTGACAACTAATTCATATAAGTTGTTATATTAGGTCAGTAGAATTACCAGCAGCTTGGCAGCAGCTTCGCCTGGGCCCAAGGGGAGTCTGAAAGTCTGGAAGTCCAATGGCCCAGGACTGCTTGGACTGAAGGTCTATAAGCTGCCACAGTCTTTTCCCCAATAATTAAATACACCAAGACCTTTTAATGTTTTAATGCTTAGCCCTTAACTGGGCAGACTCTCAATTAACCCAGATCACCTAATCCCAAACTGTCATGTGCCTGCAATTACCTTCCAGCATTCTCCAGACATCTGTCTCCTTCTGTGTCTCCCGGTGGAAAGGGAGAGAATATCTGTGTGTGCCCAGGGTTCCTATTCTAATCTCAGGAAGTCCCACCTTCCTATACTCTTTCTGCCCACCTAATTGGCCATAAGCGACTTTTATTAACCAATCAAAAGAATGCCTCAGAAAGGGCAGTAACCAGATCTCAGCATTGAAATCAACCTATCAGAAGCAATGATATTAGACCTTCCCTTAACACTCAATAGTTCTACCCACCTGTGATGCCCATGAACGACAATGACTATTACAGAAAGATATCCTTAAAGGTGCATTTGTAGCACATATCTCTGCAGTAGCCAACATCTGTCTAATTGAACTCAAGACCTGCTTAGCAGGAGAAAAGTCATGCCTGATACTGTAAACCTGGCCTCTACATGTGGCTATCGAGACCCTGCATCTTGGAGGAGGACCTGCTACTACTACTTTCCTAGACCAATTTAATTCCTAACTAAATTCTATGTACTTTATATCCACAAATAAGTGCAAATCTCACTCCCATCAAGTAAGATTCTTTTTGCAGTAGAAGGAGACCAGAAAGCTACAACTAGTCAAAAATTCAGAGAACAATTAACTGGGATGTCCAGCAACAGGTGCTAATCTCCAATATAATCCCTGAAACCAAGACTCAATGAATGAAAGGTAAAAGCCAGAGGACCAGGAGGTATGCTATGAGGTTGCTCTTTCAAGCTAGGGCAGGGAAGCTATACCCATGAAATCTGAAAAGCATGGTTGCTTAAACAAGACCTAAACAATTCCCACAACAGTCAACGTCCTAATGGAGATGGGCAAAATCTTAAGGGACGCCAGACCTAAGTGAAGAGCTATAGACACTTAACAACTGCTGAGAGAAGGACAATTAGTCTTCCTCAAGGATGGATCTCATCATTGGTTATCCAATACCGACTGCTCAGCCCTAGAAACATACATGCAGACAACACTGAAGGGACAGAGCAGTTTGTATTTTATTCGTTTATGTATAATGGTTAAGGAAGAGGTGGTCATGAATTTGAGAAGGAGATCAAGAGTAGGGGTGTGGTTTAAGTAAGAATGGCCCCATAGGTTCATCCATTTGAATGCTTAAGGAGTGCCATTAATTGAAAGGAGGTGTGGCCTTGTTGCAGTAAGTGTGTCACTAGAGTCGGCTTTGATGTTTCAGAAGCCCAAGCCAGGCCCAGTGGCATTCTCTTTCTTCCTCCTGCCTGTGGATCCAGATATAGAACTCTCAAGCTAGTTGTCCAGCACTATGTCTGGCCGCATGCCATCATGGTCCTTGCCATGATGACAATGGATTAAACCTCTGAAACTGTAAGCCAGCTACAATTAAATGCTTTCTTTTATAAGAGTTGCCATGGCCTCAGTGACTCTTCACAACAATAGAATTCTGAATAAGATGGGGATAGGAGTGGGAGTGTATATAAAAGTGAGGGAAGAAACTTATTCTGATAGCTAAAGTCTATTTTGAGCTTACTACATGCCAGACACTCATCATGTTTTCACACATCATCACACTCCATCCTCTCTATGGCCTATGTTGTAAGCACCGCACTTGAGCAAAGACTCAACTAACATACCCATGTTCACACAGCAGAAGATTGGAGTAAACTCCCCAGCTATTCACCCCCGCAAAGCTGCTCCTATCCGCTCAGCACCATGGGCTCTGACTGTACCAGCCTGAGAAAAGTAGTGTGCAAATGGACATACACCAAGAAGCATAATGGAAATTAAATCTAACCAGAATTCATCTCACTATAAACTAAAGAGAGGCAGCATGAAATTATGTTTCAAAGTGTTTTTAAAAGAACATATAATCTATTTCCTGAGATATATTAAACTAGTCCTTCCAAAAAAGAAGACTAGATGATGTGAGTACAGTATGTCAAACATAACGTAAGGTGAATGCTGCTTAGCCTGGTTATTTTCCTATTATGTTTAAATCTGTGAGTGTTGGAATGTATTAAAAAGCAAGCTTAGAATTAGTTCTAGTGTGCTATAGCTTGGTAGAATAATACGGTCTACAATGATCTATAATATACATCAAAATATCTAGGGAGTCTGATAATTTTTAACTAATATAAGTGACAAATGTTTGAGGACATAGAAATCTTAATTCTACTTATTTGATCATTCTGCATTGTATACCTGTATCAAATTGCCATACTAATGAATGAATACTAACTAATGAATCACAGACCTAATGAATGTGTGCAAATACTGTGTTTAAATTTAAAATATTTTAAAATTCTTATAAATATACTATGACATCTTTGTCTGTCTTTGATTAAAATGAACACAAAAATAATAATTAATCCCTATTCTCTCTTGTGCTTTCTTCCTTTGATTTTCAGATTTTCTCAGAAAGCTTATACATCATATATTTGTGCAAAACCCAAATTAAATTTCAACTTTGGGGCTCAAGAGATGGCTGGTAGATAAAGCAATTGCCTCACAAATATGAGGATGAGAATTTAGACCTGCAGCATCCACGTAAAAGCCAGGCATGTACAGTGGTCTGCTTATATTCCCTGCATTCAGGAGATAAAGACTTGAGATCCCCAAACAAGCTGTCTAACTAGACTAACCCAAATGAGCAAGCTCTGGGTTCAGTGAAAGATCCTACTTCAATAAGTAAAATAGAGAATAGTGATGGAAAGTACCCAATGCCAACCTCTGGCAGCCCCATACATGCACCTGTATACACAGGTACACACACACACACACACACACACACACACACAAAGATAAATTACAACTTTGCATAAGTCTTTGGAGGTAAGAACATTCCCATGACCTTAAAAGTCTTGGAAAAAGAGAGGGTAGCAAAAAAAAATAATAATTTTGGTTACTTTTATCCATCTGTAAATAAGGCCCGTAAAAACATTTATTCAGCATAAAGAATCTCTTCTGGGTGAAATGTTCTATAGATATCTGTTAGGGCCATTTGACTTATGACCTCTGTTAGTCTCATTATCTCTCTGTGTGGCTTCTGTCTTGATGACCTGTCCGTTGGTGTGAGTGGGGTGTTGAATTCTCCCACATGTAAAATAATGCAAATAGACCCATATTTATCACCTTGAAACTTAAGTCCAACTAGATCAAAGAGATTAACATAAAACTGGATACACTAAATCTAATAGAAGAGAAAGTGGGGGAAAGCCTCAAGCTCGTTGGCACAGGTGACAACTTCCTGAACAGAACACCAACAGCTCAGGCTCTAAGACCAACAATCAATAAATGGGACCTCATGAAATTGAAAAGCTTCTGTAAGGCAAAGGACACTGTCATTAGAGCAAAAACGGCAGCCTACAGATTGGGAAAAGATCTTCACCAACCCCACATCTGACAGAGGGTTAATATCCAAAATCTATAAAGAAATCAAGAAATTAACCACCAACAAACCAAGTAACCCAATTTAAAAAATGGAGTATATATCTAAACAGAGAATTTACAAAAGAGGAGTCTAAATTGGTGGAGAGACACTTGGAGAAATGTTCAACATCCTTAATCGTCAGTGAAATGCAACTCAAGATGACTCTGAGATTCCATCTCACTCCTGTCAGAATGGCTAAGATCAAAAACTCAATTGACAGCATATGCTGGTGCTTAAAAGGGGAACACTCCTCCATTGCTGGTGGCAGTGCAAACTTGTACAACCACTACGGAAATCAGTCTGGTGATATCTTAGAAAACTTGGAATAGCTCTACCTCAAGACCCAGCCATACCACTCCTGGGTATACATCCAAAAGATTCCTCACCAAATCACAAGGACATTTCCTCATCAATGTATATAGCAGCTTCATTTGTAAATGCTGGAAACTGGAAACAACCCAGATGTCCCTCAATCAATGAATGGATTAAAAAAAAAACTGTGGTACATCTACACAATAGAACACTACTCAGCTATCAGAAACAATGAAATCATGCAATTTGCAACCAAATGGATGGAACTAGAAAAGCTCATCGTGAATGAGCTAACTCGGACTCAGAAAGATACACATGTCATATATTCACTTATAACTGGATTTTAGCCCTATAGTACAGGATAACCATCCTGCAATCAATAGACCTAAACAAGCAGGAACATAGACTTGGTTCCCTATTAGTGGGACACTCCACCCTAGTAGAACTGACATTTATGCCTCCTGTGCAAGAGGAAACTCTTAGACCTCATGTGACTAATAAACTGAGGGGGGATGATACATGGAGACACCCTACATTGAAGGCAGGGGAGGAATTGGAGGGGGGTAGAAGGTGGGAGGAAGGGATAGAGAGAGGGGGTGGCAATGGAGACATAATGAAATAATAAATAAAGGTTAAAAAAGAAAAGAAAGAACAGGAAAAAAAGAATTTCTTCTGGAAGAGTGATGAACAGAAAATACTTCACTTTTGGGATATTGGTCTTTGCTACCACCTCAAGGTCCTTCCTGGAGGACTAAGCCTTCATTCACAATCACCTCCAGATTTCTGCTTCAGTGTTATTTATTCAATGCCACCTCCCTTACACTTTGCACTTACATGTGTGTCATGACTGTCTGTTAAGTGCCTGGTTTAAAATGTATGTCTCCCCAGCTAAACCCAACATCCCATAAGCTTAAATACTATGTCTGTCATGGTAACTTCCTGACTATCATACACTGATTCCATCACCTGACTTGCTCCATGTTCACTACAAAGTCCACCTGCATCTATGCACTTGATTGAGATGTTATATCACCATGGAAACATACATATGCTAAAATAATGACTCATTACAGGAAGTGTAGAAATAGCAAATGTGACCTTTGATTTCTACATTGTTATGTGGACATCCCACCACATCTCTTATCAGAACTGGGGAAAGAAATCTAATCAGACCAGTAAAAAGTAACTTCACTCACTACGAATAAAAAACAGATGTTTTATCTGAAAACATTACTTCTATATAAAATGCATTGGTAATTGTATGGTACTTTAAGTGAAAGAAAATGGGATAATTCTCCATTCTGGAGCTGGCCTTAAAGTCTCTGTCACAAGCTTGTTCTCATGCTTGTTGCCTAATTAGAGCCTTTTTCCATCTAGCACTACTAACAGCAAAGTCGCTTGAAGATCAAGTAATAAACCAACCAGTTAAGAAGTGAATAAAATTTTAATTACTTTCAGACTCATATACAAAAACTACAATCATTCAGAATATAACCAGCTAAGAGGAAGGAATGTGTTGAATGAAAAAGCAAAGCTAATTCAATCATAATGAATGACTGAAAAGAAAACAAGTATCTTCAATCAGGAGAAATCATGGTGAAACGTAAAATCAATCTACTGAATTATCTAACACACCCCTACTCCATTATAAATTGGATATGCTGTATTGTTATCCCTATAGAGGACGATTGATCTGTCTTGAAATTGAAATACACTCGCAGAAAAACAACTAATTCATTTTGAACCCGTTAATAACTTCACATATTAATATATTTTCTTAAAAATCTATTGAGATAGTGAAATTTTCTCTAGTGAATGATTCCAAAGTGTAAAATACTTAATTAAAATTGTCATTTGCTTTATTGTCCATATTAAATTAGCAAACATATACTAATATAATTAATTCATTGAATATCAGGCTACCAGGCAGCATCTGATCATCCTCTCAAGTCAATTTATTTGGTCATTCTCATTCATGTTTCTTCCCTCCATCTTTATTTAGTAACTTTTCCTCTTTCTAGTGCATTCGTGTGTGAGTGTGTGTGTGAGTAAATGTGTGCCTGTGTGGTATGTGTGAGTATGTATGTATCCACACATTCATGCACAACTGTGTTTGCATGTGAATATGGAGGGCAGAGCTCGGCATAGGGTGCCTTCCTCTGTCTTTCTGCTTCTTACTTTGTTTGAGACAGTATCTCTAAACTGAACCCAGAGTTCAGCTCATCAACTGAACCTGCTCGGCTGGATGGCCAAAGTACTCCTGTGGCATGACTCTCTCTACCTCCACAGCCCTGGGATTACACTGTTGTGGTATAAGTGCTGAGGATCAAATGCAGGTCCCCTTGCTTGCATGGTAATCCCTTTACCCACTGAACGATTTCCCTGTGCTCTAGCTCCTTTTTTCTTAAATATTTCATATTCCTTTACTCCTTGGGATCTTTCTCTACTTGCTAGAAAGTTTTTCCTGCATCCTATCCTCTTTATTTCCTGTCATTTCTTCAGTATGAGGACTATGTATCACTTTGTTAAAGAAGACAGTTGCATTCCTCAACTACATCGTTGTCCCCCATTTTGCACTCTTACAGCCTCAGCTTTCTCCTCCAACTAACGCATATAACTTTCCATGTAAATGTTAATGGTTGTTTGTCATCTATCTATAAAGAGACACTAATTAAAATCACTAAGTTAAATGTGTCCTAACCTGAAGTAACTTAGACTGAATTTTATGTAGAAGTATGAGCAATGAAGCCTATATCAGAACTCTGAGTTTTTCCTTATGAAAATGTTTCACTTAAATGTGTAAAACTCTACAAAATAAAATAGCACTTTTCAAATTCTCTAGTCCTTTCAATGAAAAGCTGATCTAGAACAATTAAGCAGGCAACTTCTAAATCTCCTCAATTATGAGCTGGAAGTTTCTGACCTCAACAGCTCATTGGTCCAAGCTTTTATGATCTCTATCTATCTTACAATATAGTAGGATATTTGCTACCTACAATATTTACTACCATATAGTCACCTGGGTAACATCTGGACCACTGATGTTCTATCCTCCTTAAACCACTCTGAAATATTATTTCAGCCACAGTGGTGTTTGACTGCTCACTTGGTTTTTCACCTTTGGAAATACAAACTAACATTCCAGATCATCCAAATAATAGTTAACCATGGCAATCAAGATTTCATAATAAGTCAGGGAGTAGTACTACCTTCCCCAAATGGAGAAACAAACTGTATTTTAGAAGTGTTTTCTCCTACAGTTATTTTGACACTGAAAGGGAACTTTCTTGTAAAAGAAATTCTGAGAAGACACTAAGACTTTCATTCCATTCCTGTCTTTGCCATTAGCCATAAAATCCTCAAAAAACAACATTGCCAAAACTTCCATGCCTCTTCTCTTCTCAAAAGTAAAAAGAAGTAAGTTTAATGGGTGCTGGATCCTGTCACAGCTTGCAGTTCTACTAATATGCAAACATGTCAATTCCTTAGTCCCTAGCCATTTAGCTAAGAAGGAAGGGGACGTCTCCCACCAGAGTTCTTCCACAGCTTGTTAGGGCTGCATTACTGCAGTTAGTTGGTTTGGGCTTCATTTAACAACACAGCTTGTCAGAGGCACAAGCATATGTACACTGTAATGGCCCCATAGAGCAATTATGATATCAATAGAACTATGATGACTTCAGTGATGCCATAATATCATATAGGCATAACTATCACTAAAGATAAAAATTTTATGAAACATATTGAAGCTACTGCACAAAGCAACAGGGTTTTTTGCAAATATAAACAGTTGAATCTTTTAAAAGACATTTGGCTTTAAAAAAAGAAAACGAGAGGCATTGACATATACTGAGCTACAATGACAGTGTGGAAAATTTTTTACTTAAATTTGTTCACGGAAATATAGTATAGGCTTTGTGGTTATTGTACAACTGAAAAATGGCTTAGCTTATGCATGATACTTTAGGCTGAAATTATAAAGCTCTAACCCAAAATATTTAATAATCATATTCAACTAATTAAATGTTTGGAACAATAAACAAATTGGTATTTTAGTGTCAACAATATAGTTTTCTGACATTTTCTGATATCCTAGAAACTTAACAGAAACATTCTCTTATAAAATTCATGTCACAGAAAAAAATAACAATATATATAAGTATGGTGTGTGTGTGCAATCTCCAATGATTAATAATTTTATCTCCATGATTCAGTCTTTGTTGCATCAAGAGACCAAGAAAAGGGAAAAATGAGGAGCTCTAACAAGGTGGAGACTCTTGGAAAAGAATAAAGGAAGATTGGAATGATACATTGGATTCTTAGGTACTAAAGACTGGAGTTTCAGAGTTTAAGGGCAAGAGCTCACTTATTTGAGGAATGAGGGAGGGTGGGACATTTATCTGATCTTTATCCTCACAGTACTACTCTGGCATGTTTCAAGAGCCTCAGAGGAGTGTTTTATTGCTTTTCAGAACATTTGTCCACTGACCAGGTGCTGTCCTTGATGGCTAACACCTCATGAGAGGGCTTTCCAGGTGCTTAGCTTTATCTGTGGTATGTTTATATTTTACTAAGTAATAAAAAAAAAAACCTAGGTACTAAAAGACTCACTATTTTACAATATACTTAAGTTTAGGGGTATTGTCTGTCTCAGCACAAAATCCAAGTAGGCACCCAGACTAGTATTCAATAAGTATTTGTAGAAAAGATAGACAAACACATAAACACAATACATAAGGCAATTGTACATATGATGTTAAAAAAACAAACTCAATTTTTTTTTCTTCATGATCTGAAGTTCACATGGATATAAATGACTGCAGATGGGATTTTTTTTGCTCTTTATTTTCCTCTATGATTTAAGTACACATTTCTTTTCACAAAACAATTTCTTTGTACATAAAATTTGTACTAAAAAAACAGAATATGTTCACAAATAACAACCTTCTCTGTCAAGTCTAAATTCTCCTGCTCCTTCAGTAAATTACAAACAAAAGAATGGTTTTGGTTAAAGTTTTGGTTCAATGTATGTAATATTCTTTTATATACATGGAATGGGTCTCTGGTGGGTTAGAATTTTTAAAATGCCCCTTTAGCTCAGAGCTGGTCCTGGTTTGCTGTGGGTCATACTAAATTTCTCCCAAAGGCAGAACATTTTAGTAACTGTTCATCATGACAACAGTCAGCAACAGTAAGACTGTGGGGCATATTTGTACAATTTTATCCCACAATCTTCAGATACTCAGCATGCATACTCTTGGATAAAATAAATAAAACAAATTGCCCCATCTGATGTCCACCATTGCTTATCCTTCCTTCACCTTTACCTTCCCTCTCCTTCCCTAGAGACTTACTGTGTAGGTCTCATACTACCTAGGTACCTCCCTGTAGACCAAAGTCTCATTCACTTGAGACTGTAATTTAAAAGTAAGCATGAGTATGAATTTTTGAGTTATTTATTCTACTTAATGCTATGAGCTAAGAACCATTAACAACGTGGATTTAGCCAAGGTCTGCTGTGTTTTCAACCAAGTCCATAATACATATTGGGTATCAATATATAGGTAGCCAGTTACACTCCTTCATGTCCTCCTGGCTCAGAATATTATAGAAACAGGACAGGAGGACAGGGTGATCTATAATATTCTTTTATATACATGTTTCTATAATATCCTTTTTTGTTTGTTTTGGGTTTTTTCTATAATATTCTTTTATATACCTTATCTATCTTTCTGCTAACAAACACACTGTAAGAAGAGGTTATCTTCACATTTAAAATACCTAAGAATGTAATATTTCAAGGTAATTATATGGCTTCCTACAATATCGTGAAAATTAATGAAATAATTCTAAAATATGTTCACCACTTTAAAAGCAATTTCCAAATAAATACAAATGTTATTACATCAAGAACTATCCTAATGAAATGTTGAAACTTCTTTTCAATTTTATGCCAATGTAAGTTAACTATAACTTACAATGCAGTGTGTAGTGTTACTTGGTACCAATCTGTCTTTTTTTTTTTGTTACTGTAATAAAAATACCTTTACAAAATCAACTCTACAAATAGTTTGTTTTGTCTTGCAGAACAGATGCAGTCCAGTATGACAAAAAGACATGGCAGCAGGTGCTACAAGAGTGAATTAATGTCTGGTACTTAATAGATGACTAAAATTTAAGGCTAAGGACATCATGGGTCCTAAAGAGAATCTATTTTTTTATTAAGTGGCCATGCTATCAAACTGCCTTCTAAATATTTATGTTCATATCTATATATTTCTGATGCTCCAAATCTTGATCAGAGAAGCTTCATTTTGTAGTTGGTAGTGGTTAAGGCAGAGTCTCATAACTAAGTACTGAGTGTTCTAAGGCTTCCCATGACCAAATGGATTCTTCTACATCCATGTACATACAGACAGCATTAATTGGAGTCAGAGCAAAGGAAGAAGGAGGAGGAGAAGGAGAATAAAGATATGAAGTTGGGGAGCATATGTGTTGTGAGAGCTTGATGGACTAAATGAGGGAATATATATATCCCTCCTCTGTGGAATCACTGTGGAAGAGGGGGGCAGAAAGACTGTAAAAACCAGAGGAATTTATAGTTTGTTATGAGACAGTATCTCCTAGGAATGTCAGAAGCTATACCTATAAAGTCTCACCAAAACCAACATGACTGCCAAAACATGAGTTGAACAAGGATGATACCAATAGACATGTTAGTGTGGATGGGAGAAAGTCCACAAGGCCTCAACCCTACACAAAGCACTACATAAAGGTACCTAAGGAATGCTGAAAGCAGGAGAAATGCTCTTCCCCAGGAAGAACAAACCAATTGGTTATTTAATACCAAATAGCCAGCCCTGAAAATATACATAGAAGTAATATAGAGACTGAACAGGTTGTATTTATTTATTTAGCAATATATATGTATTATATATACATTAGGTATATAACAATAATTACAGGGAAAAGAGGCCATGAACTCAAAAGAGAGCAAGGAAGGGTATATGAGAAGTTTGAAGGAACAAAAGGAAAAGGGAGAATAATGTGATGATATTATAATCTCAAAAAATAATAATTTTCTAAAAAGAAATGAGCATTTTTCAGTGTTTCAGGATTTTTTTCTTCTTTGATAAATGTATTTCAGATAGTTTTATTTTAACCACTTGTTTTTTATTTATTTACATATTTTCTGGAGCATTAACTACCTGTAAGGTGATTAATGGCAAATACTCTCTAGGTTGTCTCTTCACTCTGGTTGCTTTGAGTTACACAAGTCTTTAAGTTGATACAAGCCAGTTGTCCATTCTTGCTTGTGATTCCTGTACTTTGGGAATGCTAGCCACAATATATTTGCCTGCATCAATTTTATAAAGCATTTCCTCTTGTCTCCTCTAGTTGTTTCAAATAAATTCCAGATCTTACTGAAATGAAAGTTTCCTATTCACTTTGAATTTATTTTTATACAGGATGAAAGAAGGCATGCTTTTCATCCCCTCATATGTGGATATCTGACTGCCCCATCCGTGCCATTGAAGAAGTTCTCTTTCACTCAAGTAATATGTTAACACCACCACTAAAGATCAGATGACTGAAGATATGTGGATTTGTGGTGATTTGAAAGAGAACGACCCCATAGGCCATAGATTTTAATATAGATTTTTATAGTCACCAAGATGTAGCACTATTTGAAATGGTTAGGAAATGTGGCCTTATTAGTGGAAGTGTGTCACTGGAGATGGGCTTTGAGGTTTCAGAAGCACCAGCCAAGCCCAGAGTCTCTCTTCTTTCTGCTTCATATGAATGCAGATGTGGAACTCTCAGCTACTTCTCCAGAATTATGTCTGCCATTTGAGCCACCATACTTCCTGCCGTGATGATAATGGACTAAACCTCTGAAACTGGAAGCCAGCTCTAGTCAAATGCTTTCTTTACAAGAGTTGCTGTGGTCATGGTGTCTCTGGACAGCAACTGAATACTGACTAAGACAGCATTTATATTTTAGTGCATTTAGTGCATGTCTGCTTTTGTGCCAATAACATATTGCCTTTGTTACATCACTCTGTAGTATATTTCAAAGGAAATCTAAGCAAAAAGCCTCTAGTATTGATTTTTGCTTAGATTTCCTATACAAAGTTCAGGATTTTCTTTCCCTAGTTCTGCAAACAGTATTATTGATATTAAAGTTGCACTGGGACCTAGATCTTCCTTTATGACTAGTTTTTTTTTTTTTTTGTAAATAAAATTAGGTACCCAAACACATGGTGCATATAAATTTACCACCATGTTTCTTGACAAATTGAATTATTCCCTTAATATATAGTAACCATCTCTGTCTGATATATATTCTTTCAGTCTGCTTAATCTACTCCTGCTTTCTTTGGATCCATTTTTTTTTTTTGGCTTTTCAAGACAGTCTTGTAGGCAACATTTATTGCACTCTATTTTTTAATCAGTATATAATTTATTTAAGTTAAATTATTAAGTGTATTTAAATTAAAGTTAAGATAATTTACATTTGATGTCATTTTGGAATCTGTGTACTTGATTCTGGCATTTTGTTGATTTTCTTCTGACAATTTCAAATACATTTCGCTCATTTCTTTCTCTTTTGTTTATATTATAAATTCTTGTTTTACATGTCTTCTTATTGTCTTTATTCACATGTTCTCATGATGATGTTCATCAGATTTTTCCTCTTCTGGGTGGAGAATTCCATTGAACATCTTTTGTAATGCTAGTCTAATGATCATGGATTTTCTTCATTTATCCTTACCACAGAAGGTCTTCATTGCAACTTGGATGATGAGTCTTGCTAGGAATAGTAACTCTGGTTGGTACTTATTTTCTTTCAGGATGTTAAATATATCACTCCTTGCCCTCTGACATTTATAGTTTTCTCAGAGAAGTTCCCTTGTTTCTTAAGGGCTCACTTTGAAATGTTCCTTGTTAATTCTCTTTGCAGATTATGATATTCTCTCTTTGTCTTGCACTTTTTAAAATTTAGATATAATGTTTAAAGTCCTATTATTGCCATATGTATTTGGGATGCTAAATGCTTCCTGCACATTAATGTTTATTTCTTTTCTAGAATTTAGAAAATTTTCTGCTATTATCTCAACCTGCAGCTCTCTTTCCTCAGATATATCAATAAGCTGAAAACTTACTCTTTTTTGTTTTGTTTTACTTTTTGTTTATTTATTAATTCAAGTTACATCTCCATCACAGTCACCTCTTTCCACCCCTCCTAGGGTCCCACTCTCCTACCCTGTCTCCCTCTCCCACCTATCCTATTCCTCGGGAGTGGGTTGCCTGTACATATCAGCTCCCCTCAGTTCAACAATCACATAAGTGTTAAGAGCTTCCTCTTGTACTGGGGGCCTATATGGCAACTCTATTAGTGCAAAGCCTTTCTAGTTTTATCCATTTGGCTGCAAATTGCATAATTTCACTGTTTCTGATAGCTGAGTAGTATTCCATTGTGTAAATGTACCACAGTTTTTTTAATCCATTCTTCAGTTGAGGGACATCTGGGTAGCTTCCAGTTTCTAGCTATTACAAATAAAGCTGCTATGAACATAGATGAGGATATGTCCTTGTGATTTGGTCAGGAATCTTTTGGATGTATACCCAGGAGTAGTATGGCTGGGTCTTGAGGTAGAGCTATTCCAAGTTTTCTAAGGTATCACAAGACTGATTTCCATAGTGGTTGTACAAGTTTGCACTCCCATCAGCAATGGAGGAGTGTTCCCTTTTCTCCACAGCCTGGCCAGCATGTGCTGTCAATTGAGTTTTTGATCTTAACCATTCTCACAGGTGTGAAATGGAATCTCCGAGTCTTCTTCAGTTGCATTTCTCTGATGATTAAGGATGTTGATCATTTCTTCAAGTGTCTCTCGGCTATTAGAGATTCCTCCTTTGTGAATTCTCAGTTTATCTCTGTTCCCCATTTTTAATTGGATTATTTGGTTTCTTGGTGTTTACTTTCTTAGGTTCTTTATAAATTATGGATATTAGCCCTCTGTTGGGTGTGGGGTTGGTAAAAATCTTTTCCCAGTCTGTAGGTTGCCATTTGGTTCCAATGACAGTGTCCTTTGCCTTACAGAAGATTTCGAGTTTCATGAGGTCCCGTTTATTGATTGTTGGTTGGTCTTAGAGCCTGAGCTGTTGGTGTTCTGTTCAGGAAATTGTCACCTGTCCAAATGAGCTCGAGGTTTTTCCCCACTTTCTCTTCTATTAGACTTAGTGTATCTGGCTTTATGTTAAGGTCTTTGATCCACTTGGACTTAAGTTTTGTGCAAGGTGATAAGTGTCGGTCTAATTTCATTCATTTACATGTCAACATCTAGTTAGACCAACACCATTTGTTGAAGATTCTGTCCTTTTTCCATTGTACAGTTTTGGATTCTTTGTCAAAAATTAAGTGGCCATAGGTGTGTTGGTTCATTTCTGGCTCTTCAATTTGATTCTATTGATCAACTGCTCTGTTTCTATACCAGTACCATGCTGTTTTTATTACTATTTCTCTGTAGTAACCTTGAAATCAGGGATGGTGATAAGTCTAGATATTGTTTTATTGTAAAGGATTGAATTAGCTATTCTGTTTTGTTGCTGTTGTTATTCCATTTTAAATTGAGAATTGTTTTTTCCAGGTCTATAAAGAATTATGTTGGTATTTTGATAAAAAATGCATTGAATCTGTATATTGCTTTTGACAGGATGGCCATTTTTATTATGTTGATCCTACCTATCCATGAGCATGGGAGATCTTTGCATCTTCTGATGTCCTCTTCAGTTTCTTTCTTCAATTTCTTGTCATACAGGTCTTTCACTTGTTTGGTTAGAGTTACCTCCAGGTATTTTATATTGTTTGTGGCTATTGTGAAGGGAGTTATTTCCCTGATTTCTTTCTCAGCCCATTTATCTTTGGTATAAAGAATGGCTTCTGATTTTTTTTAATTAAGTTTGTATCCAGCCTCCTTGCTGAAGGTGTTTATCAATAGTAGGAGTTCTCTGGTTGAATTTTGGAGTCACTTATGTATACTATCATATCATCTACAAATAGGGATAATTTGAATTCCTCCATTCCAATTTGTAGCCCCTTGATCTCCTTTAGTTGTCTTATTGCTCTAGCAAGAACTTCAAGTATTATGTTGAAGAGATATGGAGAAAGTGGGCATCCTTGCCTTGTCCATGATTTTAGAATAAATGCTTTAAGTTTCTCTCCATTTAATTTGATGTTGAATACTGGCTTGCTGTATATTGCCTTTATTATTTCTAGGTATGGTCCTTGTATGCTTGTTCTCTACAGGACTTTTAGCATGAAGGGGTGTTGGATCTTCTCAAATGCTTTTTCAGCATCTAGCAAGATGATCATGTGTGTTTTTTTTTTCTTTCAGCTTGTTTATATGGTGAATTACATTGGTGGATTTCCATATGTTGAACCATCCCTGCATTCCAGGGATGAAGCCTACTTGATCATGGTGTATGATACTTTTGATGTGTTCTTGAATTCGGTTTGCTAGTATTTTATTAAGTATTTTTGCATCTATGTTCATGAGGGAGATTGGTCTGAAGTTCTCTTTCTTTGTTGGGTCTTTGTGTGCTTTAGCTATCAGGGTGACTGTGACCTCATGGAATGACTTTGACAGTGTTCCTTCTGTTTCTATTTTGTGAAAGAGTTTGAAGAGTATTGGTATTAGCTCTTCTTTGAAGGTCTGGTAGAATTCTGTGCTGAAACCATCTGGCCTTGGGCTTTTTTTTTGGTTCGGAGACTTTTAATGACTGTTTCTATTTCCTTAGGGGATATAGGGCTGTTTAATCTGTTAACCTGATCTTGATTTAACTTTGGTAAGTGTAATCTATCAAGAAAAGTATCCATTTTGCTTAGGTTTTCACATTTTTATGCAGTACAGATTTTTGAAGTAAGACTGAACGATTCTCTGGATTTCTTCAATGTCTGTTGTTATTTTCCACTTCTCATTCCTGATTTTGTTGATTTGGTTATTTTCCCTCTTCTTGTTAGTTTGGCTAAGGGCTTGTTTACTTTGTTGATTTTCTCAAAGAACCAACTCTTAGTTTCATTGATTCTTTGAATTGCTTGTTTTGTTTCTAAGTTGTTGATTTCAGCCCTAAGTTTGATGATTTCCTGCCTTCTGCTCCTCTTGGGAGTGTTTGCTTCTTTTTTTTTCTAGCTCTTCCAGTTCTGCTGTTAAGTTCCTAATATGAGCTGTACAATTACTTTTTGAAGGCACTTAGTGTTATGACCTTTCCTCATAGCGCTGCTTTCATTGTATCCCATTCGTTTAAGTATATTATGCCTTCATTTCCATTGGATCTTAGTAAGTCTTTGATTTCCTTCATTGTTTTCTGACCCAGTGGTCATTGAGTAGGGAGTTTTTCAGTGCCATGAATGTGTAGGCTTTTGTTATTTCTGTTGCTGTTGAAGTTCAGCTTTAATCCATTGTGGTCTGATAAGATACAAGGGGTTATTTCAATTTTCTTGTGTCTGTGGAGGTTTGCTTTCTCTCCAACAATATGGTCAATTTTGAAGAAGGTTCCATGAGGTACTGAAAAGAATGTATTCTTTTGTGTTTGGGTGAAATGTTCTGTAGATATCTGTTAGGTCCATTTGGTTCATGACCTCTGTTAGTCTCAGTATTTCTCTGTTTGATTTCTTTCTCCATGACCTGACCTTGTTTGAGTGGGTTGTTGAAGTCTCCCACTATTAATGTGTACAGATGGATGTGTGGTTTAAGTTTTAGAAGAGTTTCTTTTACAATTGTGGGTGCCCTTGTATTTGGGGCATCTCAGTACTGAGATGTCATCTTGATGAATTTTTCCATTAACAAGGATGCAGTGCCCTTCCCTATCTTTTTTGATTAATTTCAATTGAAAGTCTATTTTATTTGATATTAGGATTGCTTCCTGGGACCGTTTGCTTGGAAAACCTTTTCCCAGCCCTTTACTCTGAGGTAGAGTCTATCTTTGTTAGCGAGCTACATTTCTTGTATGCAGCAAAATGATGGGTCTTATTTACAGATCCATTTTGTAATCCTGTGTCTTTTTTGGGGGGAGTTGAGTCCATTGATGTTGAGGGATATTAATGACTATAAGTTGTTATTTCCTGTTATTTTGATGTAGGTGGCAGTTGTGTGTTTCTTTTGGTTTAGCTGCAGCAGGGTTTTTTATTTTCTTTGTTTTTTTTTGGGGGGGGTGTAGTTATCTTCTCTGGGTTGGAATTTTTCCTTCCAGGATCTTCTGTACAGCTGGATTTTTGGATAGATACTGTTTAAATTTGGCTTTGTCATGAAATATCTTGTTTTCTTCGTCTATGGTGATAGAAAGTTTTGCTGGGTATAGTAGCCTGGGCTGTCACCTATGTTCTCTTAGGGCTTGTAGGACGTCCACCCAGGCCCTTCTGGCTTTTAAAGTTTCTGAGGAGACGTCAGGTGTAATTCTGATGGGTCTGCCATTATACATTACTTGACTGTTTTCTCTTATGGCTTTTAATATTCTTTTTTGTTCTGCACATTTGGAGTTTCAGTTATTATGTGGCAAGTGGAATTTCCTTTCTGGTCTTATCTGTTTGGAGTTCTATATGCCTCTTGGAATTTTATCGTCATCTCTTTCTTTAAGTTTGGGAAGTTTTCTTCTATCATTTTGTTGAAGATGTTTCCTGGACCTTGGGAGTCTTCTATTTCCTCTATGCCTATAATGCTTAGGTTCCATCTTTTCATTGAGTCTTTTATTTCTTGGATGTTGTGGGTGAGGACTTTTTTAGATTTCTCATTTTCTTTGGTTGTTGTACTGATTTCTTCAATCGAATCTTCCATACCTGAAATTCTGTCTTCCATCTCTTGTATCCTATTAGTGAGGCTCATGTCTGTAGTTCCTGTTCTCTTTCCTTGGTTTTCAACCTCCAGGATTGTCTCTGATTTGTGTTTTCTTTATTGCTTCCATTTCCAATTTCAAGTCTTAAACAGTTTTATACATTTTATATGTGTCCTGCTCCAATTTGGTTGTCTTTGTCTACCAGTCTTTCAAATCTTTCATAGCCTTGTCTTTTTCCCATTCATATTTTGTTGAGTTGGCTTGGAGGTCTCTAATGGAATTCTCCATTGCTTTAATTTGTAAAATTGTGGATTCTTTAAATTCTTTCAGGGATTTATTTTCTTCTTGTAAGGCCTCTATCACTTTCCAAAGTATATATTTGTCATCATTTTCATGTGATTCAGCTGTGGTGGGCTGGTCAGTGATTGCTGTACTAGCACAGCTTAATTTTGTTAGAGTCATTATTTCCCTGACTTTTGTCAGTTCTGTTCTTTTGCTGGCCTTTAGCCATCTGGTTGTTTTTAGCTGTTTGTTCCTGGTGCCTTCTGGGCTTGGTGCCAAGAAGGGAGCTTTGGTGTTGAGGCCATATAACTTGGTGATATGTAGCTCTCCATAGGCTAGACGGGGCCTTTTGTGGGGGCTGGTTCTGAGTGTGTCTCCCAGAGCTCACTCCTTCCTGTTATGTCCCAATTGGGAACTCAGGTCAGAGGTTGGGGTGGGATGTGTTATTCATACCTGCAGGTTCCTAAGATCCAGCTAGTCTTCTTAGTGATGTTGGTGGGGGTTGGCAGGCCACAGACTATAGGCTAGAGCTGCAGCTCCCCTGCAGCTTATGTGTCGGGCTGGTGATTGTGGACCTCCCAAGCTGTTCTCAGGGGGTTCTCAGGTTCAACATGCTCCTTATAGCCAGAAGCACTGTGATCTGGTACAGCCCACATCACCCAGACAGTAAGCAATGGACCAGGGTTGTTTCACTGCTCCAGAGTCAGAGTTGTGTTGTAGCTTGGGTATTCAGCTGAGGGGCAAGGCAGGTGCTGTCAGGGAGTTGTGATGTGGAATTCATACCCTGTCTACAGTGCTTCGATTCAGAGAAGCTCAGCTGCCTTTTCCCAGCCAGAATCACTATGCTCCAGTCTAGCCTTCTTGCACCAATGTGGCTTCTGGCAGTTTCCCTGTAGCTTGGATGTCAGAACTGTTGTTGTAGTCCTCCAAAGCTACTCTCTGAGGGAGGTCTCAGGGTCAACCTGTGCCTCTCTGTCAGAAACTCTTTAGTTTCCTGCACTCCACTTGCTCGGGAAGCACACAATAGTTCAGAACTGCTTTACTGCTCAGACGGCAATCTAGATGCTGTAGACTGAGGCACTAGCCACAGTCCTGACACCCTAGCTACAGGGGGTCTGGTGGAAGCCCCTGCTGACCCAGGCAGGCTTCCCTGGAACACTGTGATTCAGGCAGGGAGCCCTGCCAAAATGGGTGTGAGCAGGGAGTTCCAAAATGGAGTTCACAAGGTATCTACAGCACTTGAACTCAGGGGAGATTTCAGCAGCCTTTTCCTTGTCAGAGGTACTGTGTTCCAGAATAGCCTGTCTGGGTTGGTGGGACTTCTAACAGATTCCCTGTAGCTAGGGTGTCAGGGCTGTGGGTATTGACCTCCAAAGCTACATTTAGGTGGGTCCCAGGATCAGTCTGTGCCTCTCTGTCAGAAGTTCTGTGGTCTGGCACCACCTGTCCCCTTGGGCAGCACACCACAGTCCAGGACCACTTCATTGCTCTGGGCGAAGATCTAAATGCCCTGGATTGAGGCTGTAGACTGAGTGCTCTGCTGAAGTGAGCACGGGCAGGGAGTTCCAATATGGTGTTCACAAGATGTCTACAGTTCTTGGACTCAGGTGGAATCTCAGCTGCCTTTTCCCTGCCCAAATCGCAGTGTTCCAGAGAAGCCTGCCTGGATCAACAGGGGCTTCCACCAGACACCCTGTAGCTAGGATGTCAGAACTGTAGCTATGCTCCTCCCAATCAACTCTCAGACGAGTCTTAGAGCCAGTCTGTACCTCTCAGATTGAAATTCTGTGAACCGGTCCCTGCTCTGGGCTGAGACATAGATGCTGTATCCAATGCACAAGTGAAGAGCATAGTCAATAGGCCAGGCAATAGGTGTGTGTGGGGGGGGGTTCTAATATGTAATTTATACACTGCCCACAGCGCACTTGGGCTCAGCACCTGCCAAATTATTTGAGCTGTCATGACAGTTTCATACTTTGATAGATTTTTTCCATTTTTTTTAAATTTTGTATTACAAAATTTATGTTATATGCTACTAAAATCACTACTTCGACAGGTATTGTAACCGTGAGCTTTATTGCCAATCAAGGAAATACAGTCATCATATTCCTCAGATCTTAACCAAAATATCTATTTCTAAAATATTCCAGGATACTTCTGATAGAATCAATGATGTAGGAGAGTCAAAACAAATCTTTTACCTAAATTGGAAGATCCCTTTATCCTCTATGCTGATATTAAAGTGATTTCTTTCTCTTATAAATATAAGAAAAATTATACTCAGCTTGCAAATAGATCCCCTGCTTTGGAACAAATAGATAGACAATGCAGTAAGTAGAACAGCTTTCATATCTTTGGTTCAGATTCATCTTGAACACATTTCAGGATTATAATTCTTTGGTACAACATCACTACTAAGTCAAAACATCGTGTATCTTAAAAATACATGTAATCTGTATCATTATGTGAAATGTTCTTAAGTGGCATGTTCTCTCTTTTCAGGTGATACTGGACATTGAACTCGGGATCTTGTGCATGAGAACAACCCCTCTACCCTATGTGCCTGAGATAGTTTTCCTTAGTTTTTAACTTGACTACTTCAGTAATTAACTAAAACCAAGCATCTGGATATACCTGTGAAGGATTTTTTTTTTCTTAATTAAATCATTTGAAGTGGGAAGACTCATCTTTCTAACTCCAAATCTTTTGAGGTGAGAAGATTCGCCTTTAATCTGGCCACACCTTCTGTTGGCAGCCTATATTAAAGGATGTGAAAGAAGGAAGTTTGGTCTCTCATCCTGCTTGCCCTCACTCTTGCTGGCAAATCCATTCCTTCACTGGCATCAGGGCCTACCTCCTCAGGATTCTAGCATATCCTGAGACCAATCGAAACATTCAGTCTCATGTACTAAGCAACTACTGGATTCTTGGGCCTTGTGTTAGTAGACAGTCATTGTTGGACTAGGTGGACAACAGCCTGTAAGCCATTCTAATAAATCCACTATTGTCTTAAGAAAATAAAATATTCCAGTCATTTGATTTTACCAATAAAGACACATGAGCCAGATGCTGGGTTGAAAACTTGCTAGCTCAGAGAGGCAAAGAAAACATTCAGCTGACATTCCTATTCCACCAACATTCCAGTCAAAAGTCCTAAGCAAAAAAAGTCCATAAGAACCCAGAGAAAGAAGCCTTGAAGGAGAAAACTCAAGGGAAGAAGAACCCCCAACTTTTTCTCCACACTGTCTTAAATACCCCTAAGCTCAGTGTCCCTCCTTTTTGTTTAACCCTTATCAGCTGGTTTCTTGCTCCACCTCTTGACATAGGGTTAATTTTCTTTAATCCTGTGTACAGAAAGCTCTTGGATTAAAGATGTGTGCTTATATATGAGCCACACCATAAGTACTTGTTTACAATAAATAGAAAGTTCTTGGATTAAAGGTGTGTGCTTAGAAGTGAGCCACACCATAACCATTTGTTTACAGTAAACAGAAAGCTCTAGAATTAAAGGCTGGGCCACTCCATAATTATAAACAGCTTTTTCAATTCACAAACTTGAGGTTCACAATGTGATCAAATATTCTGCAACAATCCACTAGATAGATACATAGATTGATCATAGATTGATTCTATAAGTTTTAATCCTCAAGAGAATCCTGTATAATAGAGTGCCATTATTCAATTTTGCCACCTTTGAACCATTTGAACTAACATAGCATTGATCAATTTTTATCTATATTCTATTGTGTGCATATAGTATATATGTATAAGACATATATAAATGATATATCTGGATATATAAGTGTATTCAAATGCCATTTCAAAGGGTCTATGAATATTCAGTTACACAATAATTTTCAGAGATAATAAAATTATATTGAAGCATAAAATTATTTCTAAAATGCAAAAAAAATTGCCTAGTAACTCCTTTGTCATCTTGGTAAATATCCTTGACAAGATCATAAGTAAATTAGTGATGACCTTCAACTCTGCAAAAGACAGGAACAAGGAGACTTGATTAAAGAAATAAAGTCAAAAGTAAAAACATCCACTCTAAGCAACAAATAAAAGAAATAATTATGTAGAAGGGACCCATGCTTCAAATAAAGTTCTTATCTTTTAAAAACAAAGTATTCAAATATACCAACACCATTTAAAACATTTCATCCAGTTTCCAGACCAAATGATAAATTCCACAGCACCAGATATTCCACATGACATGATATGAAGAGATTTAAAGGAAGAGTTAAAATTTTAACTTCTAACTTTATATGTGGTGCTAAAACTAGTTATAGAGCACTTTTAAAACATTATAACTATCAAATGCCCAAAGCCAGGCATATTTTTATCAATATGAAAGTCTTTTCTATTGGTGTTCTGATATATATCCATTTCAATTAACATATCATTCAACTTTTATGTCATTTCCACTATAAGGACATAAATGAATACTCAATAATTTCAAATGATATCTCTTCAAGTTTGAGTAAATTTTAAGAGGCTATGTTAAACACTAGGGTAGAATATACTTACATTGTATGTTTGTGCATATAAAAAATTATCCCCTGGCCTAGCTTTTTATGCAAAATTAGCACAGTAATTGGTGATTGAGAGAGTGCCGTTCTCCCTCCTGTGCCTGTCATTAACCAGTTCTGCAGTTGGTGTCTTATTTGGATAAGGCATATTTTATAGTTACATCAGTATTTCAGCATAGAAAATTTAACTCACCATTTTAGAAATTGTAAAAAATATCTACCCCACCATTCTCAAATGCAAAGTTTCTAACTGTAATGACTTTCAGGCCTCCTGTCTATCACTTTGAAATCATAATAACAATATTTGTAGATTCAAAGCTGTTCTCTTTTTAAAACTAAATGCAGGCTGTCTTAAATTCCAGATGCAAACTGCTAAGGAATTTAACTTTGTTTCATTAATATTCCTTCTTAACAGAACTTCTAATTCACAGCCAAGGGCCAAGTGGAGGTCAGCAATTATGATGGCAGAATAGCAGAGACTGTTAATGACAGGCAATATAGCAGCTGCCTTAATGCCCAGTGACAGGAGTTCGTGTCAAGCTGTTAAAGAGATATAAAGGCATATTCCCTGCAGCAAGCAGCATTCTAAAATCATCTGCTTGCACGCTGTATTATTTCACAGTATAAAGAGCTTATGATAAGATATGCAAGGACCTGACAAATGGAAAGGAAAATGCCTCTGATCAATAAATAAAGAAAAAAATTTAATGTTGTTTGTGGCTATTGTGAAGGGGGTTGTTTCCCTTATTTCTTTCTCAGTATATTTGTTTGTTGTATAAAGAAGGGCTTCTGATTTTTTTGAGTTAATTTTGTATCCAGCCACCTTGCTGAAGTTGTTTATCAGCTGTAAGAGTTCTTTGGTGGAGTTTTTGGGGTCACTTATGTATACTAACATATCATCTGCGAATAGGGATAATTTGACTTCTTCATTTCCAATTTTTATCCCTTTGATCTCCTTTAGTTGTCTTGTTGCTCTAGCAAGGACTTCAAGTACTATATTGAAGAGATATGGTGAAAGTGGACATCCTTGTCTTGTCCCTGAGTTTAGAGGAAATGCTTCAAGCTTCTAATGGAATATTACTCAGCTATCAGAAACAATGAAATCATGCAATTTGCAACCAAATGGATGGATCTAGAGGAGCTCATCCTGAGTGAGCTAACCCAATCTCAGAAGGATGCACATGGCATCTATTCACTTATAGTAGGATTTTAACTATATCGTACAGGATATCTGTACTACAACCAACACATCAAAAGGAACAAGGACATAATTTTTTTTTATCTTTTTCTTTTTCCTTCTTTTTTTCTTTTTTTCTTTTTCCTTTTCGCTTCTCTTTTTCCTCTCTTTTTTTGTTGATATTCTTTGTTTTTGTGGGTTTGTGTGTTTGTTGGTCTTTTTTTTAGTATTCCCCAGTAGCAATGAGACACCATTCACTGGCAGTACTGCCTTGTAGGCCCCCAGTGAATGAAGAGGCTCTTGGCCCTCATATGACTCCTGATCTGTGGTGAGAGACTGTTAGGCAGGGACACTCCACCCCAGAGGAACAAGACGGAAGGGTCAGGGGGTAGAGCATGGGAGGGTGGGGCTGGGAAGCGGGAAAAGAGGACAATATGTTAAGGATGTAACCTGAAGCAACAAACAAATAAATTTATTAACTAAAAAAAAAAAAAAGGCAAGGGGCAGGGCTGAAACACTGTGAATGGAACAGAGGATACAGCTATTCTGCCTGGTTTTGCAGACCTCCAGGTGTAGAGAAGACGTGGAGCTAAGGTAAAATACAAGAGAATTGTGGTGTTGGCCCATGCCTTTGACTTCAGTGGAGGGGGGGGGCACCGTAGAGTTTGTGGTCTTATGTATTCTGGAGTCATACGGAGCGGGGTGGTGAGGGTGCATACTCTTGGTCCCACCATTCAAGAAGAGTACACCCTTGGTCCCAGCTCCCAGCACACTGGAGACAGAAACGGGCAGATCCCGGAGCTCAGGGTCAGCCTGATGCAGGGCAAACTCTAAATAGAGAAAGACTTCGATCCAGGAGTGGTGGAACACATCTTTGATCCCTTCAGATGGGAAACACAGGTCCCTGATCCCAATAATTAGAGTTCAGAGACACACACATGGGATTTGGAGGGACCTAGGTTTAGAGGCTCCTTACAAAAGGCCGTCTCGATGCAGGCAGATTGTCCTTTGGGATCTCAAAATATATACACTAGAGCTGGTTTAGCTCCAAGGTGACAGAATGATTTCTTCTTTAACCCGGATTGAAAGATAACGCTTTGTATGTTGTCAGAAGGCCAAATTTGCTTCAGGAGAAGTACTACCTAGCGCCCCCATCCCCCCCCCCCAGAAAAAAAAAAGAGGGCAATTGTCCTAGGGTTGGGATTGGGGCAGGGCTCTGTTCTTATCATTCCAGGAGAATCGAAGCGTCCATTAGGGGAGCCCGGGGACGGCTGGACAGTGGAATCCTCAGCAGAGAGCAGAATCAGGCACCAAGGAGGACAAGTGACCCAGTTGATTCTGCCTGGCAGACTTCCTCAATAGCTGTCTCCATCGGGGGCCTGCAACCACCACAGCAATCCAATGTCACTGGGACCGCTCAGCTCTACACAATGCCCCGACAGGAACCTCAGTGAAACCTGCAAGATCAGCTTCTGCCTACAAACCCCTTAGGACATCTAAATAGCTGAGAACAGAAGGACTGAACATAAAAGGAGTGTACTAACATTTTTAATCATTTTTCCCATTTGGGTTGGGGCCCCAAACAGGTCTACTATGACCCAAATCAGCAGGAAGTCACTTTAAGAGAGCGACGTCCCATGCCCAGAGGGTGGGGAGGGTGTTTCTCTGCCCTTCTTTTTGGTTATTTGAAGGATAACTGAAAACTCTGTTATGTAGGGGAAGAGACTGCAAGCTGATAAATGGTCCTGTCTTAATGGGTTTTGGAGGTTAGCCCCAGGGAATTCCTACTTTTCCTTTTCTGTATCCTTCTTCCTCTCCTATGTAGGAGTGCAAGGGCTTGAGAAAAATGAGATATAGACATAGCACAGGAAGGTCCAAGAAGAATGGGCAGATTATTGAATATGCCCTTATACCTTTGTATATTGATACAAAATTAGTAGTTTATTTGGCTAAAGTGGTATTGACCATTGTTTATTGTGCAAAAATAAGATTGTATTGGATTACATCAGTATTGATCTTTGTATATTGATACAAAATTAAGATTATAGTTGGCCACAATGGTATTGACCCTTGCATATGGACGTAATATTAAGATTATATTGGGCTACATAGGCATTGATCTTGGTATATTGATACATAATTAAGAGTATATTTAACCACAATTGAATAGATCTTTGTATATTGATACAAATTTAAAGGTAACGCTTCCCAATGGTATCATACCTAGAGATACTTAAAAATAAAATGTGAAGCTCTTACCTCTTGATACCAACCATTTAAAATGGTCTAGGATAGTTAAAACAAACTCCTGGTCATGCAAACATGTCACTTTGTTAGCTACTATGACAGTCTATCACAGGTATTCTCTAAACTACCCAGTAATCAAGTTGCTAAGAGACAAGCAACATTTGTTTATCTAAATACAAGAGATGGATAGGGCATCTTCAAAAACCCCTAGAGATCTGCAGAATATGGCATTCAAAGATGTTATCTTAAATCAAGATTTTTTTTTGATATCGAGACATATCAGCGCCTGACAGCACCCCCTATTCTACTCCAAGTAGAAGATAAGCATCGAAGAACCTCCACTGTAAGATGGTTGAATTAGTGGCAAGCCTTTCTCTTGGCATGTAAAAACCCCTTGCACCAACTGCAGACAGACTGCTGGCCAAAAAGGACAAAACTTGGTAGCAGGGAAGTCGACAGCCTAACTCTGCAAAGACAGGGTAGGTAAGTCCTTCATAATCTCTGCTCTACAACAAATGTCTGTCAGAGAAACAGGACCCAAAGGCTGAAGATTGATGCTGGAATGTATGGAGAGAAAATGGGAACTGTCCAGGCAGTTATTGGTATGTTCTTTCTTAGTTTTGGAAGCTGCAGGCCCTGCACTTCCTATATAAGCAAATATATTTATCCCTCTCAGGTCTCTGAGGTGGTTGAAGAATAGACAGCTAAAGTCTCATAGTTAAATTTTGAACTGTTTAGGATCAAGAGGGTGTTATAGATCTAAGAAGATACTCTTAAAAGTGTGTTGCAAGTTAGTATGAATGTTGAGTCACATATAGACCTTTAAACTCATGGAGTTGGTTAGATAGTAGAATGTTAAAGTCAGGGGCCAAATATGTATAAACTGGACATTGGGAAGGTATACTGGGCCATTTAACTCTCAAAAATGTGGCATATTTATATCTATTGTTTTGTATAATACTTACTGTTATAAGAGAAGGAGCCATCTGTTGGACTGAAAGGGGAAACTTCTGGGGGGAAGAGGGTGGAAGGGCGGGATAGGAAGGGGGAATAGGGAGGGGTTTGTTACTGAGATGTAACTTGAAGAAAAAAGAATAAAGTATTTAAAAAAAAAAAAGAAAAAATTTAAACTCCCAAATTGCTATACAGTTCACTTGAGAATCTGCTTGAACTACACTGGATATTTGAAAATAGAAACAAGGTGAGATGATTATAGAACAAAGAAGAATACTAGTTGCATAGAACCATAATGCCTATATCAACAGAAAGAGTCTAAGACAAGCTTTTCCAGAAACAGTTAAATTCATTTTCAATAGAACAGTCTTTGTTCTGGTTAGTTCCTGAGAGATGTGTTTAATATAAAAATGAAACTCCATATTTCTCAGTTTGGAAAACAGCTCAGTTTGAAACAGCTTCATTGCATCTATTTGTACCTCTCTTTCATTGTGTGCCAATGAGGACACTTCCTACCTACACGGGTTAAACTGAAATATTAAATAACTCTATAGTACTGTAATATCTAACTCTCTAAACAATTCTAAAGCTACTTGCACAAAGCAAGTACTCAAAAACCACTACTCTAGTGGAAAGCTCCATACCCGTGCCTGTGAGGGTAGCCCTGGTTAAACTCAATGGATCACAAAAAGAAAGAAAGAAAGAAAGAAAGAAAGAAAGAAAGAAAGAAAGAAAGAAAGAAAGAAAGAAAAAGATATGACAGTGGGAAGGAGATTGTTGAAGAGGATAAGAGAAGTTTGGGTGCTATGAATGAGAACAGAATTTTTATATACATAATATAATACAATCTATACTATATATAATACATTAATGCACAAAATATATTATGTAATAATATAATATATTATAATGTATAATTAAATATATTATATAATTAATAATATATTAAATAAATTGTAATATATAAATAATAATTATGAAATAAAAAATATATACATAATTATCAAAGAACAAATTAAATTTTTGTTTATTACTTCAAGTTACATGTCCATCACAGTCCCCTCTCTCCACCTCTCCCAGACCTACCCTCCCACACTCTCCCCCCTCTTCCACCTATCCTACTCTGGAGTGGGATGCCCGTACATATCAGCCCCCCTGAGTTCAATAGTCATATGAGGTCTAAGAGCTTCCTCTTGCATCCGGGGCCTATATGGCAACTCCATTAGGGCAAAGTGTCCCACTAACAGGTACCAAGGTCTATGTTCCTGTTCCTTTTGGTGTGTTGGTTGTAGGATAGTTATCCTGTACTACATGTCTAAAATCCAATAAGTGAGTAGATGCCATGTGCATCTTTCTAAGCCTGGGTTAGTTCACTCAGGATGAACTTTTCTAGTTCCATTCATTTGGTTGCAAATTGCATCATTTCATTGTTTCTGATAGTTGAGTAGTATTCTATTGTGTAAATGTACCACAGTTCTTTAATCCATTCTTTGGTTGAGGGACATCTGGGTTCTTTCAAGCTTCTAGTTATTACAAATAAAGCTGCTATGAACGTAGATGAGGAAATATCCTTGGGGTTTGGTGAGGAATCATTTGGATGTATACCAAGAAGTAGTATGGCTTGGTCTTGAGGTAGAGCTATTCCAAATTTTCTAAGATATCTGCACACTGATTTCCATAGTGGTTGTACAAGCTTGCACTCACACCAGAAATGGTGGAGTGTTCCCCTTTCTCCACAGCCTTGCCAGCATGTGCTGTCATTTCAGTTTTTGATCTTACCCATTCTTACAGGTGTGAGATGGAATCTCAGAGTTGTCTTGAGTTGCATTTCTCAGATGAATAAGGATGCTGAGTATTCAGTGTCCAGGCCAGCCATCTTGCCTTGGCTACACCCTGGGCTCCTTGGTGGATCTTTACAGTTCTCACTTTCATTCCACATTATTCTAGGTTTTGATTTTTTTTTTGACTTATATCTCTACTCCAAAAGGAGATCAAGGTGTAACCAATACAAATCTTGGAACAACTTTGTTAACTACAAACCAATAGCAGAAATGGACTGTGAGTCAAGGGCCATGATGGAGATGAGGCTAGGAGTGAAGAGGTGGGAGAAGGTTGTACCACAGAACACAATATATTCTTCAGCCAGCACCTAGCTTTCTTTTGATAGCTGCCTTCTATTTAATAAAACACATTAAAAAAAAAAAGATGTTGAGTATTTCTTCAAAATGTCTCTCAGGGATTATAGAGTTCTCCTTTGTGAATTCTCAAGTAATTTAGCTCTGTTTCCCATTTTTTTTTTTAATTAACAATTCCGTTTTATTATTGTTTCCCATTTTTTGATTGGATTATTTGGTTCCTTGGTGTTTAATTTCTTGAGTTCTTTATAAATTTTGGATATTAGCCCTCTGTTGAAAGTGGGGTTGGTAAAGATCTTTTCCCAGTCTCTGGGTTGCTATTTTGTTCCAATGACAGTGTCCTTTGCCTTATAGAAGATTTCTAGTTTCATGATGTCTCATTTATTGATTGTTGGTCTTAAAGCCTGAGCTATTGGTGTTCTGTCCAGGAAGTTGTCACCTGTGCCAATGAGTTTGAGGCTTTTTCCCACTTTTTCTTCTATTAGATTTAGTGTGTCGGGCTTTATGTTAAGGTTTTGATCCACTTGGATTTAAGTTTTGTGAAAGGTGATAAGTAAGGGTCAGTTTGCATTCTGTTTCAGTTAGACCAGGACCATTTGTTGAAGATTCTGTCCTTTTTCCATTGTACAGTTTTGGCTTCTTTGTCAAAAATTACGTGACTTTGGAGTGTAGGTTTATTTCTGGGTCTTCAATTAGATTCCATTGATCAACTGGTCTGTTTCTATACCAGTACCATGCTGTTTTTATTACTATTGCTCTGTAGTATGGCTTGAAATCATGGATGGTGATAACTCCAGGTTTTTTTTATTGTACAGGATTGATTTAGCTATTCTGGGGGTTTTGTTATTCCATATGAAATTGAGAATTGTTCTTTCAAGGTCTGTAAAGAATTGTGTTGGAAATCATGCAATTTGCAGCCAAATGGATGGAACTAGAGAAGCTCATCCTGAGTGAGCTAACCCAGACTCAGAAGGATGCACATGGCATCTATTCACTTACAATTGGATTTTAGCCATATAGTGCAGGATAACTATACTACAACCAATGCACCAAAGGGAACAGGAACATAGACTTTGTTTCCTATCAATGAGACACTTTACCCTAGTGATGCTGCCTTCTAGGCCCCCAGTGTATGAGGAGGCTCTTGGCCCTCATATGACTGCTGAACTGGGGTAGAGGACTGTTATGTAAGGACACTCCACTCCGGAGGAGTGGGATGGAAGAGATGGGGGTGGGGGGGCGTGACTGGGAGGGGTAGAAAGGGGACACTGTGATGGAGATGTAACCTGAAGTAATAAATAAATTTTTTTAAAAAAAGAATTGTGTTGGAATTTTGATGGGAATTGCATTGAAACTGTATATTGCTTTTGGTAGTATGGCCATTTTTGTTATGTTGATCCTACCTATCCATGAGCACCTTGTCATACAGGACTTTCACTTGCTTGGTTAGCATTACCCCCAGGTATTTTATATTGTTTGTGTCTATTGTGAAGGGTGTTGTTTCCCTAATTTCTTTCTCTGCTCATTGATCTTTTGTATAAAGAAGGGCTTCTGATTTTTTGAATTTATTTTGTATCCAGCCACCTTGCTGAAGGAGTTTTTCAGTTGTAGGAGTTCTCTAGTCGAATTTTGGGGGTCATCTATGTATTCTATAATATCATGTGTGAATAGGGATCATTTAACTTCTTCCTTTCCAATTTGTATCCCCTTGATATCCTTTAGTTGTTTTATGGCTCTAGCTAGAACTTCAAGAACCATGTTGAAGAGATATGGGGAGAGCAGGCGTCCTTGCCTTGTCCCTGATTTTAGAGAAAGTGCTTTAAGTTTCTCTCCATTTAACTTGATACTAGCTACTGGCTTGCTATATATTGCCTTTATTATTTCAAGGAAAGGCTCATGTATGCCTGCTCTCTCTAGGACTTTTAGCATGAAGGGGGGTTGATTTTGTCAAATTCTTTTCAGTATCTAGTGAGATGATCATGTAGCTTTTTTCTTTTAGCTTGTTTTATGGTTGATTACATTGATGGATTTTCATATGCTGAACCACCCCTGCATTCCTTGGATGAAGCCTACTTGATCATGGTGTATGATACTTTTGATGTGTTCTTGGATTAGATTTGTAAGTAATTTATTGAATATTTTTGTGTCTATGATTATGAAGGAAATTGGTCTGAAGTTCTCTTTCTTTGTTGGGTCTTTGTGTGTGTTAGCCATCAGGGTAACTGTAGCTCATAGAATGAGTTTCACAGTGTTCCTTATGTTTCTATTTTGTGGAGGAGTTTGAAGAGTATTGGTATGCTCTTCTTTGAAGGTCTGGTAGAATTCTGTGCTGAAACCATCTGGCCCTGGTTTTTGGTTGAGAGACTTTTAATGACTGTTTCTATTTCCATAGGGGTTATAGGACTGTTTAATTTGTTAATCTGATCTTGATTTAACTTTGATGGGAGGAATCTATCAAGAAAATTGTCCATTTCACTTAGTTCTTCTTTTTTTGTTTTGTTTTTTTTCCTTTTATTTTTTATTTCTTCAAGTTACATCTCAATCGCAGTCCCCTCCCTATTCCCCCCTCCAGACCCACCCTCCCACCTTCAAACCCCCATCCTCTTCCCTTTTTTTTTAAGTATAAGGTATATCTTATTTCCCCCTAGAGTTTCCCCTTTCAGCCCAATAAATGGATCTTTCTCTTATAATAATAAATACAATACAAAACAACAGAGGTAATTAGGCCACAGTTATGAGGGTTTTATGGCTTAGCGTACATTCCCAATGTCCAGTCCATATGTATTTGGTACCTGACTTTAACGTTCCACTATCTAACCATCTCCATGAGTTTAAAGTTCTATATCTAACTCAACATTCATACTAACTTGCAACACAATTTTAAAAGTAACTTCTTAGATCTATAACACTCTCTTGACTCCTAAACAACTCAAAATTTAATTATCAGACTCTAGCTCTCTGTTCTTCAACCACCTCAGACACCTGAGAGGAATAAATATATCTGATTTTATAGGAAGTACAGGGCCTGCAGCTTCCCAAACTAAGAAATGACATACCAGTGGCTGCCTGGACAGTTCACATTTTCTCTCCATACATTATAGCATCGATTTTCTGTCATTTGGTCCCATTTCTCTGACAGACATTGATTGTAGAGCAGGGGTTATGAAGGACTTGCCTATCCTGTCTTGGTAGAGCTAGGCTGTGGACTTACCTGCTTCCAGGATTTGTCCTTTTTGGACAGCATTCTGTCTACAGTTGGAGCAAGGGACTTTTCCTACCAAGAGATAGGCTTGCGACTAATTCAATCATCTCCCACTAGAGATTCTTCGATGCTCATCTTCTACTTGGAGGAGAATATGGGGTGCTGTCAGGAGTTGATATGTCTTGATATGAAAAAATCTAAAGTTACAAAAACATCTTTGAATGCCATATTCTGCAGATCTCTTGAGGTTTTTGAAGAGGCCCTATCTATCTCTTCTATTAGGGTAAGCAGATGTTGCTTGTCTCTTACTAGCTTTACTTCTGATTAGCTTAGAAAATAACTATAATAGGCTATCATAGTACCTAACAGAATGACCGGCTTGGATAACCATTAGTTTGCATTTCTTAATTATCCTAAACAGTTTATGACAATTAGTAGTAAAAGGCCGAAACATCACATTTCATTTTTTTTCTTTACCTCCTAAACCTTCCATCCCAATTCTCTGGGGTGGGGTGTCCTTATATAACAGTCCATCATCTCAGTTGAGAGGTCGTATGAGGGCCAAGAGCCTCCTCATTCATTGGGGGTCTATGAGGCAGTACCATCTGTGAAAAGTGTCTCATTGCCCGGGAGAGAGAACTAAAAAACAAACAAACAAAAAAGCAGACAAATAGATAAAAAAGACTAAAAAATAGGAAAAAATAGAAAAAATAAATGAAAAATAAAAATAAAAAATACAAAGTCTATGTCCCAAGTTCCCTTTGGTGTGTTAGTTGTAGTATTGATACCTTCTACTATATAGCTAAAATCCTACTATAAGTGAATAGATGCCATATGCGTCCTTCTGAGTCTGGGTTAGTTCACTCAGGATGAGCTTTTCTAGTTCCATCCATTTGGCTGAAAATTGCATAATTTCATTGTTTCTGATAGCTGAATAATATTCCATTGTGTAGATGTACCACAGTTTTTAACCCATTCTTCGGTTGAGGGACATCTGAGTTGTTTCCAGGTTCTAGCTGTTACAAATAAGGCTGCTATAAACATAGATGAGGAAACTTCCTTATGATTCCGTGAAGAGGCATTTGGGTGTATACCCAGAAGTGGTATGGCTGGGTCCTGAGGCAAATCTATTCCAAGTTTTCTAAGATATCACCAGACTGACCTCCATAGTGGTTGCACAAGCCTGCACTCCCACCAACAATGGAGTAGGGTTCCCCTTTCTCCACACACTCGCCAGCATGTGCTGTCATTTGAGCTTTTGATCTTAGCCATTCTGACAAGTGTGAGATGGAATCTCAGAGTCGTCTTGAGTTACATTTCTCTGATGATTAAGGATGTTGAGCATTTCTTCAAGTGTCTCTCAGCCATAAGGGATTCCTCCTTTGTGAATTCTCTATTTAGCTCTGTCCCCCATTTTTTGATTGAATTATTTGGTTTCTTGGCATTTAATTTCTTGAGTCTTTGTAGATTTTGGATATTAGCCCTCTGTCAGATGTGGGGTTGGTGAAGATTTTCTCCCAGTCTGTAGGCTGCCGTTTTGTTTGAATGACAGTGTTTTTGCCTTACAGAAGCTTTTTAGTTTCATGAGGTCCCATTTATTGATTGTTGATCTCAAGTCCTGAGCTGTTGATGTTCTGTTCAGGAAGTTGTCGCCTGTGCCAATGAGTTCGAGGGTTTCTCCCACTTTTTCTTCTAGTAGATTTAGTGTGACCGGCCTTTTGTTAAGGTCTTTGATCCACTTGGACTTAAGTTTTGTTCAAGGTGATATGTATGGGTCTAATTTCATTCTTTTACAAGTGGACATCCAGTTGGACCAGCACCATTTGTTGAAGATGCTGTCCTTCTTCCATTGTGCCGTTTTGGCTTCTTTGTCAAAATTAGGTGGCCATAAGTGTGTGGGTCTATCTCTGGATCTTCAATTCGATTCCATTGATCTACTGGTCTGTTTCTATACCAATACCATGCTGTTTTTACAACTATTGCTCTGTATTACAGCTTGAAATCTGGGATGGTGATACCTCCAGATTTTTTTTATTGTACAGGATTGATTTAGCTATTCTGGGCTTTTTGTTGTTCCATATGAAATTGAGAATAGCTCTTTCCAAGTCTATAAAAAATTGTGTTGGTATTTTGATAGGAATTGCATTGAATCTATATATTGCTTTTGGTAGGATGGCCATTTTTATTATGTTGATCCTTCCTATCCATGAGCATGGGAGATCTTTCCATCTTCTAAAGTTTTTCAAATTTTGTGAAATACAGATTTTTAAATAAGACCTAAAGATTCTCTGGATTTCTTCCATGTCTGTTGTTATTTCTCCCTTTTCATTTCTGAATTTGTTGATTTGAGTATTTTCCCTCTGCCTTTTCAATAGTTTGGCTAAGTGTTTGTCTATTTTGTTGATTTTCTCAAAGGACCAACTTTTGGTTTCATTGATTCTTTGATATAAATATTAATATATAAATAATAATGTATGAAATATAAATATTGTGTATATAATTGTCAAAGAATAAATTACATTTTTAAAACTTCACAAAATCCCTAAGTATAAGAAATAACAAAAATAAATGTGAACATTTAACAAAAAAGAAACTACTTAAGTGAGGCTCTGTTTCCAACAGAGAAAAGAGTGAGTACTCCCTTGCATGCAGTGATGGAGAAAACCAAGTCACTAGCAAGTACAGAAAGATGGGGAATAAATGCCAGGGTATTAAGAGAATACCAAGAAGAAGAAAGGAAGGAAAAAACAAAAGGAAACAGATTTTACAATGAGTCTCAACATGAATGAATTTAAAAAAAGTAGTAATGCTGAAGTAGTAATGCTAGTGATGCCAAATCAAGTAGGTGAACAATAATTCATAAATTATTGGCACCATAAATGACAAGGAAAGGAAAGTGTAACAAATGAGGAAAATACATAAAAATTGTTTTAGAAATTTACTGAACAAGTGGGAAGATAAAACTACGGAAACATCCAAACAATAACATGTATACACATTTTTATATTATTAATTTATCTTTTGTTCATTCTTATTTTGGCCTAGACTATCTCACCAGAGACTTAATTATTCAAAGAATTTATTTTTCTCTGTGTACATCCAGCACCATAAGATTAACCTACTAATGTGGTCCTTCAGAAAGAATTTTTAAATGTGCCAAAATTTAATAGCATCTTTATGAAAAACATTTTAAAAACTACCCTCATCTACATCTCACCAAACAATTCCCTAGCATACCACAAAGCCTCTTTTTATCACTTAGAATTGCGTAGTTAATATAATAGTGAACTACTATATCCTATAAAGTGCTATATGCAAAGTCATTTTAAAAAAACATCTCTGAATTACTATATTCAAGACAACCAAGATATCATAGCATTTATGTTTCTATCTAGTTAAAATTGACTATTTTCAGCCTAGAATGGACTTTTCCCTTCAAGAATAAAACTAACAGTTTTTAACAGTTAATAGAGGCCAAGACTTTCCCACTACATCTACTAACTTACCATCTAATAAGCATAGAAAGTAGTTACTAAACAAGTTCAAAGGACTTCTAGGATCTACAACACAGAGAAAACATAGTACATGAAAATGATTAGAATACTATATACCATGTGGTATACAATTAAAATGCTTTTCAGTGAGTAAACTGTTCCATTTGAAAATACTGGAAGACTCCTTTCATGCCAGACCCACTTAAACAAAATGGAAACATTGTCATATTTACAATGTTTTGTGAGGAAAGAAAGTTAATAATTATTTGTTAAAGTAAGTAAATTACATGGAATACTAAAAAATATGGTTTTGCCTCAGGAAACCTCAGGAAGATGAGGTTTCTACAAAGACTGGAAAGAAATAAGAGTCAATGCTTTTTGCCTCTGGCTACAGGGAACAGCAGACAGTGTCCTAGGCTCTACCATGGGAGACAAAACAGACCAGCCAGAAGCAAAAGAGGAGCAAGTGAGAGCATCAAAGGAAATGTATGACAAATGAGAGCTGCAAGCTCATGTTGGGTTCTGAACCACTAAAAGCATCATCAGGATACATATTCTTAGCAAAAAGGTGAATTCCTGAAAGACAGAAGACTTGATCTACTCAGGTCTGTTGAAGATGAACCACAATGAGTTCGGTGATTCCCTCATATTTTCATTGTAGTTCAAAACAATAGAAATTCATTCTCCGGTAGTTCTGCAGACTAAAAGTCCAAAATCAAGGCATCCTAGGGGCTACATTTCAAGCTACATAATCTCAAGGGCAGGATCCATCCTGACTCTTCCAACTTGCAATCGTTCTGACAACCACGGCAGTCCTTGGTATATAGACACAGCACTGCAATTGTGGCCTCTATCCTCACATTGCACTATCTTCTGTGTGTCAATGTTTCACCATTTATACCACTTATAAGGGGTTCAATCATTGGACAAAGCCTATCCTAATTCTACATAACTATAAACCTATTAATTATATTTGGAAGTATCAAATTTGTAAATAAGATTATATTCTGAGTGGCCAGTTGGACAGGAACTTCAGAGATATACTACTGAACCAAACATCACAGCAAAGAATATAGGTAACTGTTAGGATTTGAATGCAATAATAAAGAATTCAAAATGTTTTTCTACGAGTAGCAATGATGATTTGGGAAGGATACACTTTGTATCTTAAATTTCAACTAAAATGATTGATCAATGAACTAAAAACAGAACACAGAAGACAGAAATCAATGATCACTGTAAATTTTTGATCTGAGAAACTAGAAGGATAGGATTATCATCACCAACGCTAAGACATGATGCTTATAAATAATGTTTAACTGTATGTGGGGTCAAAAGGATGAATTTTACGTATTTAACATTTGAAGTGTTTTACAACATCTCAAGAAAGATGCCAGTTGGACAGTTCAATATAAAAATGTGCAGTTGGGAAACATCTGAACAAGACCTGAAAACTTAGAAGTTATCACTTATATAATGCTGAAGGCTGCAAATTAGCAACAAGCATATGGGTTAGTGGGCAAGGCAGAGAATGTATGGTGCCAGAGAAAGAGCAGTGAGAAGGAATTCCTGCAGAAGAGTAGCATACAGGGCAACAGAATCAACTGTTCTTATTTTTGTGTCAGTAATACTCATCACTAAGAGGGGACAAACAAAACATGTCTGCAAATACTATCAAGGATCTTAGAGCAATAAAAAGGCTAGTTCCAACTGAGAAGGAATTAGAAAGTAGAAGGAAACATGTATGAGTATTTTGGTCCCTGGTTGAGACAACTATAAAGGGGCTGGTGAGATGGCTCAGCAGTTAAGAGCACTGGTTGTTCTTTCAGAGGTTCTGAGTTAAATTTCCTGCAATCACCTATAAAGAGACCTAATGCCTTCTTCAGGCACGCAGATGTACATGCAGATAGGACACTTACACTTAAAAAAAATACATGAATTTTTAAAAAGAGAACTTTAAAGAAAAATAAAACATGAAAAGCAGTTTTTGTGGTTTTTTCTTTGGCTCTTTTTCTTGTTTGTTTTTACCTACTCCAACTGATTAGTTTGTTTTGGGTTTTTTTTTTTTTAGCTTATTTCATTTTATTATCAATCCTTAGATACCTGTTTGTTTTCTCTTTTTGGTGGATAAATGACTTTTTATTGCTCTGAGTTAAATATCCAGAATTTCTGTTTTCTTGTGAAATTAATTTTTCCTCCCCTTTTTGCCACTTTTCTTTCTTTTTTCATTCTTTAAAAAATTTATTTATTTATTGCTTCAGGTTACATCTCCGTCATAGTGTCCTCTTTCCACCCCTCCCAGTCCCGCCCCCCTAATGAGAGGTAGGAAGGGTGTGTGTCTTGATGGGAGGAGAGGTGGGGAGGAACTGGGAGAAGGGGGAAGAGAAACCATAATTAGATTATATTGTATGAAAAAAATCTATTTTCTATTAAAGAAAAAATGACTATTAGTCTTTTAGAGAAGACTAGAAATAATATGTTATTTATGGTACTCACAGTTTTTACATTCAATAGTGAATGCATAAATTGACTACAGAGTGAATTAGTTTTAAAATTAAAACAAATATACTCATAGATAATTAGAAATATACATAAAATTACATGTGTATAACTATTGTAGTCAAATCATGGCATCACTTCAGTTTTGTCATGTATATATCATATGATGCTATAATTGATGTAATTTATAACTCTAAAATGCTCATGAGTTTTTGATGTACTAGTTTTATCTCAGGGTACATGAATTAGTTACTTTTCAGTTACTATGAAAAATATCAGGACTGAGGCAATTTATAAAAGGAAGGATTTATTTGACTTATGGCTCCAGGTAGATAGGAGTCCATTGGGGGTAGAAGAATGTCGTCAAGCATCAGATTACTGGAGCAGAAGCAGGGAGCGCATATCTCAACCTCAAGCAGGAAGCGGGAGAGAGAAGTGGGAATGACATGAAGCTAGCAGACCTCAAATCTCACCTTCAGTGACTTAACTTCCTCCAGCAAGGCCACATCTTCTAAACCAAGCAGTGTCACGAACTGACAACAAGCTATTTAAACATCTGGCCCTATGGGGGATATTTTCATCCAAACCACAGTATGTAGCCTAAGAACTAATGGTCAAGCACTTAAATAGTATCAAAGATGCATATGTTATACAATGGTTAGAAAATCCCAGTCTCTTCAGACATGGTAATGTTGGCTGGTGTTCATTAACACTATCAATATTATAGGGGAGAATGTTATCAAGTATTCTGGTAATCAAAATAATTTTATCAGTAAATTCGGGGTATAATGTACTAATAAGTATGACCTTGTGAAAAATCAGAGGGCTTAGAATCAAACATGCTACAGAGTGGGTTTGCCTTATGAAAAGGCATACCGAAGTAAGTTCACCAAGATGTAAGTTGAAAGCAAACCATGTAGGGTTAAAATGTCACCCAAAATGGAACTAAACATCCACTTTCTTTTGCTGTCCTAAAATCAAACTTACCTCTTTTCTGTGAAAATCAAGCACTTGCTAACCATAACTCAAACAATAATGTCAATAATATTCCAGACAACCCGGTCTTGGAGTTAATGAAGTTAAAGGTTCTAAGCATTAAGAGAATAAGTTTGACTTCTATATACCAGGCATTTTGCTGTGACTGAGTGTTTGGGGATGCCTTAGAGGTTATGAACACATTACTTCTGTTGCTGACTTTGGTCATAATCAGTATAAATAAACAAACAGACTTTTGTATATTCATGAAATGCGTCTTACCAGTTCACATGACTGTCAGAAGCAGAGTTTTTAACTGGAAAAAAAGCAAAGCTCATTTTCCTAGTAGCTAGGTAAATTGGTTTGAGATTGGATAAATTGAAGTAGCCTGATCACTCTACTGTTGCCAATATTCAGAAGGTTCAGTTCTTCTCTAAGTGGGTCCTAGACTCTAAGTAATAAACAGAGTGTTAAGCATGTTTGTGAATTTGCAAGAAAACTAGGAAAATACTTATAGCTAACGTAAGAAAACTATATATTCTATAGTCTCAAATTCACTTATTTCTATGTTCCATCACTATTATCAAACATTAAACTAATTAAAGTTGATAAGTAAATTAACAAGTTGTGTTTCTGTTAGTTTTTCAATTCCCAATTGCCTAATAAACCCTATTAAAAGTTTCTTTTTATTAAAAATGAGGAAAATCTTGTTTGTAAATTTTCTTATTGCTTTTCCTTGGCACGGATGTTTCCTGGTCGGTAGGAAATTGACACTTAGGTTTTGCTTCCTTCCCTTCCTCTCATTTCTCATTGTGGGCCTCCCACTTTAGGTGAATGTATGACCCATGAGCTCTCTAAAGTTTATTCAGAATATGCTGCCATCTGCCCTCTCCTAAGAAGGACAGTTTGGCCACCACTGATGCTAACACTACAGCTTATGTCCTTGTTCCATTTTTGATGTTTTCTCTAACCACTTACAACTAATTTTTTGGATGTATATATTCCTCAAAGACACATTATTTCACATTTTCTATTTTGTTCATACCCACAAGAGATGTTTAATAAGAGTCAACATGCCCAATTCACTTTTTCTTCTAGCAACCAGGGTCACATAGAGCAGCCACAGGACATGTTATGTGAAATCTATCTCTTTCTGCATCCATAAATTTGAAAATTAAGCTCTATATCGATTATCACTTTGCCCTGGGGGCAATTGTTGACTATTTTCTTTGCAGTGTTCTGTAAATTGCCTAATTGAAATAGGTTTCTGAGTCAATCAGCTTATCTCACTGGGTTCCTGAACTTATTCCAAGAGCAGTTGTGGAGTATAGATCATGAAAAGTTTCCCTGTGCCAGCTCTGATAAGAAACAACTTTGTGGGTCAAACACTGCTTCTGGTGCTCAAAATATTTGATTAATTAGAAGCCAGGGAATCAGTGAAGTTGATGAAACTTTACCTAGGAAAAAATGGTGACTAGAAGCCTTCTGCCATATCTTCAGAATAATAAATTGTTTTATACATATATATCATGTAATAAATATGATAGTATGACATATAATATATATGATGATATAATACATTATGTATATTTTTAAATTTATTTATTTATTACTTCAGGTTACATCTCCATCACAGTGTTCTCTTTCTACCCCTCCCAGTCCCGCCCTTCCACGCTCTACCCCATATCCCTTGCATCCCACTCCTCTGGAGTGGAGTGTCCCTATATAACAGTCCCCTGCCCCAGTTCACCAGTAATATGAGGGCCAAGAGCCTCCTCATACACTGGGGGCCTACAAGGCAGCACCACTAGGGAAAAGTTTCTCATTGACGGGAAAAAAGTCTATGTTCATGTTCCCTTTGGTGCATTGGCTGTAGTATAGTTATCCTGTACAATATGGTTAAAATACGACTATAAGTGAATAGATGCCATGTGCATCCTTCTGAGTCTGGGTTAGCTCACTCAGGATGAGCTTCTCTAGTTCCATCCATTTGGCTGCAAATTGCATGATTTTGTTGTTTCTGATAGCTGAGTAGAATTCCATTGTGTAGATGTAACACAGTTTTTTACCCATTCTTCATGGTGAAAGATACTGTGTTTGTAGAGAGAACTGTAAAAGGGCAACCTCTAAGAGAACATTAGAACCAGAAGTTGAACCGTCATCAATAGTGACCAAACTTACAGTTAAGAACTTATAACATATAATTGGAACTTACACTATGTCTTAAAACAACAAATCAAGAGATCCCTCTCAGTTTTATGCAATGCTACGTATACTGTATGTTTCTTTAAAATTTCCTATTGGCAAAATTTTTCTACAATTCCACATATTTTTATCCATATTGAACTATCTAACCTAGTACTAAATATTCCCTTGATACTTTATGTAACTCCCAGGAGACAAAATGAAGACCTTAGAAACATTTACCTCAATGGTCTACTAGAGATTTCTGCTCTTAAGACGCAGGAAGAAGAGTGTAAATAGCCTTACTGATAAAGAAATTGTGGCATAAATGCACAGTGAGGTGGTTCTTAGTAATAATGTGGAAAGAAGCCATGCCACTTGCAGGAAAATGGAGGTAATCATATCAAATGACTTAAACCAGTCACAGGAAGATAAACACCATAAGTTTTCTTTCATTTATGCTCCTTAGATTTCATAAAAATACATAAAATAATGTATGTGTCACACACACACACACACACACACACACACACACACACACAAAAGTAAAACTGCCTAGGAAAACGAAAAGAACCAATGGAAGTGGGGAGGGGGAGAATGAAAAGTCTCTTGGGAATATGTTCACATACAATATACACTTCTGCAGAAAACTTGAAAAATGAATAAAAGTTTAATGGTATCACAGCCAACCCTCCGAACACTGCAGTATGTCACATTTTATTGGGACAACCATTCTTCCCTGCTCTAGATCCTGAACTCCCTAAGGCAATTCACCTTATAATGTTATTCTGTGTCTTCATAATATCTTTCTAATTCTTGGAGTTTGCTTTTATCCATTAGAGAGAAAGCTCCTGAAAGCTTTCCTTATTGGAACACAATCATTGATTTAGGGGAAATAAAAGCATCAACTAAATTATTGGAAAGATTTTGACTTTACTTTTCCCCAAGAAGCTTTATTAGCCCGTAAAACATGATCAAATGCCTTAATAGAATCTAAATCCACCTAATAACGAAGGACTCCGTATCAGCACATTCACAGAGCCCTATTTATCCCACAAATAAAGCTATTCATTGTATCCCCAGCATCTCATTAGCACGTCGAAAATAGTTTCTTCTGCTTTCTCTTTACAGTTCAGAATCATCCTTGGTGATGTTTACCAAGGATCTACCACATTTTAACATCAAAGGGAAAGAGTGGGAATATAAACATCATCCCATAGAGTACAAAGAAAATTAATACTTTTCTCTAAGTACCTATTTATTACATTCATGACTGGACATATGCTATATTATACAACACAAGATAAAATATACAGCATAACTCCTGCCCTCAAGGTGCTTATATTACCATCTATCTAAGGAGAAGGGACACATACAAAGCAATAGTGAAAAATATTCAGAGAAAGCACTGATATATTGTGTGATACTGTAATGTCAAGAACAAGGAAATCAGTGAATGCTAGAATCAATGAAATAATTCTCAAAATGAAAAACAAATGGCACAAGTATGCACCAAGACAGCTAATACACAGGGAGAGTAAATCAAATTGCAGGAACCTTTCTCAGAGAAGACCAGCTCAGAGCCAAAGAACGTGGAGAACATCAAGGAAGACCATGAAACAGACACATATAAAATAGGAAGCACATATTTCTATTTACTGTGTAATGAATTTCTCTAAAACTTTCTGACTTAAACCAGGCATTCTTTATGTTCATGGATTTTTTGGGCTATAAACTTAGACAGTAAAGAATGGATGGATCATCTCTATGTAGTGATGATACTGATTGTTGTTGGAAAGACTTGAAGGGTACCAGCTTATTCACTCACATCCATGTAGGCCCAGATGATATGAAAACAAAAGCTGATAACCACAATACCTAATGTGTGTTCCCTCTGTGCTTAGACCTTTGCTTCCCCATATTATGGCAGCACTCAGAAAGTTGGATTTGCTGTAGAGCATCTCAGTACACTAAACATGAGGGTCTCTGGATGTGGGTCCAATATGAAGTGATTAGGTTACCTGGAGCATCAGAATCAAAAGTGACTCATGCTCCATGGGACCATGATTAGTTCCTGTGAGAGAGTGAGTTGTTGTTATAAAGAGAGCAACTCTGGTCCCTGAATGTCTCATTTCCAATCATAAGATGGGTCATTCTCTCCCTCTTTCACAAACTCTCATCATGTTGCCATCAGCCAAGCTGTGATGCAGCTGCAATGATTTTCAACCTTCCTAATGCGGCAACCCTTTAATACAGCTCTTCCTGTTATGGTGACCCAACCATAACATTATTTTTGTTGCTACTTCATAATTGTAATTTTGCTACTGTCATTAATCATAACGTAAATATTTTTGGATATAGAGGTTTGTCAAAGAGGTTGCAATCCACAGGCTGAGGACCCTTTAGCTAGAGGATGCCCTGACTAAGCCAAAATGATGTGGCTACCTGAACTTAGACTTTCAGCCTCTAAAATTGTAAACTAACTAAATTTATTTTCTTCATAGAGTATCCAGTAGAAACTGGCATAAGAAACCTGACTTTGGATCAGAGTGTTGCTTACATGATACTCTACCAGTCAAAGAAGCCAGAAACCCACCTGCATTCAAGAAGAGGTGTTGTAGGATTCATGTCTCAGGGGGAAAGGTGGCAAAATTCTGAGATCAGCTTTTAACATGAGCAGAAACAGATTTACTGAGTATTTTATTCCAATGTATGTTAATTCTTCACAACTTCACAAGTCCACATAATAACCCTAAGAGTAAAAATGGTATAAAAGTGCTCATGGCTGAGATGCCCATAGGTCTCAGTTCTCCCAGGAATAGTCCTAGTTTATACACATTATCCCAATGAACTCTCAGAGTACTCCTCTCACTCTCAAAAGACTTCTGTTGAGACGTCAATTACATCATCATCCTACTTAGCGTTAAGTTGTCCTTATCCAAAGACTGTTCATATGTACAGAAGGAAGTTTGCACCCTGATCTCTCCAAATCAATTACTTACACAAAATATTGCAAATGTATGTGTTCTTACAGTTTTCATTATGGTCTTTCTTTTTTGAGATTTTATTTATTCTTTTAGAATTTTAAACAGTATATTTTTGTCATATTCTATTCTGTCCCTCAACTCCCAGATCCTACCTCCCATCCACTCATCCAACACCTTGTTTTTCTATCTCTTAAAGAAAATATCACTGAAAACATATATTACTTGGGTTGGCCAACTACTCCTAGGTGTAGGGCTTACCCCTAAGTATGGTTGATATACCCAGCATCACTCCATCAGAGAAAACCAGGTTTCTTCTCCAAGCATCTATCATTTGAGAGTAGCATTTTGACTAAGAGTAGGACCTTGCACCTAATTCCCCCTCTCCTTACTGGAATTTTGTGACTTGAGTCTGTTCAGGTCTTAGGAATCCTGTGACAGTCTTTATAAGTTCATATGTGGAGTAGATGCACAATAAAGTGATATTTCTTTAAAATTGTCCACCACCTCTAGTCCTTACAGTCTTTCTGGTGGTTCTTCCACATAGATCGCTAGCCTGTTCTCAAACAAACTCTTCTTTTAAATGATCAACATCCTTAGCTATCAAGGATATGCAAGTCAAGACTATTTGAGATTTCATCTCATTCCAGTCAGAATGGCTAAGATTAATAAAAACAAATGACAACTCATGCTGTTGAGGATGCAAGAACAGGAGAACACTCATTTACTGCTGCTGGGATTGATAGCTTGTACAGCCACTATAAAAATCAGTCTAGAGGTTTTTCAAAAAGCTGAAAATAGATCTACCAAAAGATCCAGCTATACCAACTATCTTTATTAGGATTTTTACTATTTCAACGAACATCATGAACAAAAAGCAAGTTGGGTAGGAAAGGCTTTACTTGACTTACACTTCCATGTCACTGTTCATCATCAAAGGACATCAGGACAGGAACTCACACAGGGCAGGAAACTGGAGGCAGGCGGTGATGCAGAGGCTATGGAAGGGAACTGTTAAGTGGCTTGCTTCCCCTGGTTTACTCAGTCTGCTTTCTTATAGAACCCAGGAGTACCATGCCAAGGATAGTACCACCCACAATGGGCTGGGCTATCTCCCATTAATGACTAATTAATAAAATGCTGTATCTTATGGAGACATTTTCTCCAAGGAGTTTCCCTCCTTTCAGATAATTTCAGTTTGTGTGTCAAGTTGACATAAGACTATCCAACACATCCACTCTTGGTCATATACCCACAGGACTCCACATTCTAATACACAGATAATTGCTCATCCATGTTCATTGCTGTTCTATTCATAATAACCAGAACTTGGAAACAGCCCTCTTAATCTCCTCACTCCTCCACTTCCTCTACTCAGTGGTGATTAGCATTCTGTGTTCTATTTTTAATCTGATACTTACATTTTTGTAGTTGGCTTCTTTCACTTAACATAATGACCTGCATTTCCATCCATGTTGTCACACATGGAAAAAAAAGATTCTTTTTTTGGCAGAAGAATACTTCATGGCTTGTATAATATTATGTAATCCATTTATCCATGGACATATAGCCTGACTGAGCACATGTATCTTTCCTGAGCAACATGCAGTTACTCTACCAATATGTAAAGACGCCAGTCAGTAGTTCATGGTAAGAATGCGGCAGAACTAAAACTACATGATACTAAATCTCCAAGTCTCTTTCAGTAATACAGAGTAGCAACCTCTTCATGCATTCATAAAGCCTTAAGACTCCAAATAGCAAAAAGAAACATACAACTACACTGCACTTCCAGGAAATATTTTCTAATTTAGCTTTGAAAAATTCAATACTTACCAAAGTAATCTTAAGGCAGGAAAGCAGAATAGGGGCTTCTTAATGATGTTATGACTTTTGTCTCTAAAGCAAGTTTGGTAAGGAGTTGCTTCCTGAACAAATCACTGGACAAGCTTTAATCTAGTTTTCTCTCTGGGTTTAAGGAGGTTGTGGTGGGGAGAGTTCAAGAAAGCACAGGGTTGGTGATCCAGCCCTCTGTGAAAAGTCAAGGGACCATGCCAATTGGTTTGTACACCAATTCTCAGATTCTGTTTATGTTGGGAGACACAAGAAACTACACAGTACAACCTTCTTTAATTTGATTTTATTGATCTCAGGTTAAAAAGACCCTAGAATATGTAAGTTAATTTCTGGACAAGGTCACCAAAAATTTAATAATCATAAAGAATTATTCCATATTTCTCTAGGTTGAGTTCCAGAATATACCACACCTCATAGTACATCTCTCATTTTACTGTGAATCTTTACACCTATGACTCTGTGCTAGTAATCAACAAGCCCACAACGACATCCTAGATGGACTCATCTAAAGGAAAAAGGTATGAGGGTAGAGTATCAAAAATAAAACAGGAACAAACATCCAAGAGTCTGTCCCTATTACACAAGACCTCTTAATCCCTTTAGAACACAGTAATGACACGTATGAAATGCTGACTCCCAGGAAATCGCATCACCTGCCTGGTATCCAAGGTTTTTACTGGAGCCTGTTCTTATAAACAGCTCTGCCCACATATATCAAAAACCCAGACTCTTGGACATGCTCTAACAGGATATGGAGAACAAACTGCAGTAATCTATCAAGGAAGGGTGGAAAGAGTCCTTAAATGCAAGTACACAGATGCCAGCCATGGGCAGTTGTTGCAACAAGGCCTTTTCCAAGGTAATCACAGGCTAGGTACCTTAACCCTTCTTTACGCAGCATCCCTTACCTCCCCCCACCCAAGATCTTTCTCAGGTTGCTTGGAACTCTACCTCCACTTCTGTATTCTTTGGGAGAATCTCATTCTTCCTCTGTACTTTTGAACTCTTTTAGAACTTTTCCTAAGGTTTTCGTCAGAGTGTTCTATGCCTGTTTTCCTTCAGCTAACTGGCCTCATCTAATTAGTTATCAGAGAGATAGATTTGTGGCCCTTCAGCTATGTGGATTCAAGATATAATGATGGCAGAGAACAGCAGGAAAGATCATACCCACATTTGTTTTCAAGTCAGACTCAACTCTCCTCACACTTTCCCAAAGCAGTCTCTCCTATTCCCACTTCTGGCAGTGTTTCTCCATGTAAATATGATGCCAAATAAGATGATGACTTTTGAGATTCAGTCATGCCCAAGTGATTCCCATAAGGGAAATGATAGACATTTCATATATTGGTTTACTTATGCAAGTCTCCTAAAATACAATGCTAAAACAAAGAGTTTGCTCTGACACCTATCTTAAATTACTTATCAGGCCATTATGTAATCTACTTCCCTTATGAGAAGGTGAGAAAAGATTGGGATATTTTAATATATTCTCCATAAAATTATCCTTCAGGGAATTTCCTAGAGACTCCTAAATTTGAAAACAAGAACTGAACCCTTTTATAAACCTCTATGACTGCAGGAATTAAAAAAAAAAAAACAAACTTTGGCAGAAAGTTTTCTCCCCTCTGGAGACCCATCTGACAAAGTAATTTTGAACCAATGTAATATTGAAAATATCTGCATCATTACAGCTTAAAACTCCATCCTTGCAATATTAGATTTTTGCAACACAAGATTTCTGATTCCTTCTTTTTCATGAAGCTTGTGTTGCACTTGAAAAACTGCTTCTCCCATAGATCACTTTTAATTCAATTTAAATTAAGCAAATGCTCACTTGAGCAGCTAAAGCTCTCCCAAGGACACTTAAATTAACGATAATTATTTAAACATTCATATACTTGTATGCAATTCTCCTGATTTATTCTCCAATCAGCATAATTTAAAATTATATCCACAGAGAGAGAGAGTTAATTCATATCTTTTGCAGAAGGAAAAGTGTATTTATTTTGAGGGAAAGTTATTATTTTAAGGGAAAGTTATATTATTGAAACTGCTTCTTGAATTCAACACTCTATATCTTAGTCACAATGTGGTCTATACAATCTCATGTGAAGTTAGAAAGCAAAAAAAATAATAATAATGGTTTGAAAGAAGGAGAAGAAGAAAAGAAGAAAAGAAGAAGAAGAAGAAGAAGAAGAAGAAGAAGAAGAAGACCATAAAACCTACTGGGAAAGTCACGTGAATGCTGTATTCAAAGCTCAGGGCTTACTTTTGCATTATGCTTTATGGGACTGGGCTCAGATGCATAGGACTGCAAACTGCAGACAAAAACAATGAATATTAAACTTAAAGTGAACCCTATAAATTATAGATGGTAACACAATCATCAAATTAAAACTACAAAAAAAATGAAGTAAAATCTGAAGATCTTTGTGGTCCTCTCAGTTTTCCATTAGCCTTGTGATAGTCTTGCATTAGTGTGAAAGAACTGTGCTAGCTTTGCTGTTATAATGCTTCTCTTTGATGGACAGCTCATCCTTGTAGCCATTGCAGTGGCCAGCATGGTGCACTGCACAGTGGAAGTGTACAACAAGTACCAATTGAATTGACACAGGATTGAAGTGTTATTCACGCTCATCTTCACAGAAACCTGGGCTGATAAATTAAAAGAAATGATGCATTCACTGTCCTCAAACACATCACAGAACTGAACAGATTCTCACTTCAAACTGTGATGGGCCAGAGCAGAGGCATCAATGGACCTTTGATGTACTGGCTAAGTAAAAAAGAGGAAAACTAAAATAAGTCTTGAGATACAGGTGCATAGTAAGTGTTAAAAAGGAAATACTAACACATTAGCATGGTTTTCTGGATTAGATTCACTGGTTATTACCTGAAAACAAATCTGTGAGCAGAAACAACCAAGGTAACACCGTGAGACCCTGTAGCCTGGCAAAGTGGGCTCCAGATCTAGAGAGACTCCATTCGGTGCCAGATGTGTCACTGCTACAAAATCACACAAATCCCCCCAGGATCTTGGCTTTCCCATCTTTAAAACAGAAATAATAAAATCTGCTTTGTGAACCTAAGAGATATAAATTAAATATCCAGTCTCTGACACCTTGATTAGCCTGAACTAAACAAAATAGCCATTGCTGGTCTTGAAGTAAGTCACAGGAGTTTCCGAGAAGACAGGATGGCTGGCTATGCGGGGAAAGGCCCTGGGAGCTCATGGCAGCTTTCAACAAAAGGATGCTGGGTTTCTGCAGAACCCGTTTGTAGAATGTGTCTCATTGTTCCTTCTGGAATGCTCTGCCAAGATGTATAATTGCCCAACATTCTCACTCCATCTAGGTCTCTACAGGCTACTGAGAGATGTACTTTGACTTTACATAACAATATTTAAATAACTTTACCACTTCTTACAACCTGAATTTTATCACCAACTGGAGCAATTTTCTTTTGTTTATTCATTTTTTACAATGCCATCTACGAAGGCAATGTATTATAACGACATTAATTTACCATTACTCTCTGTATGCCCCTCCCACTGGTAATGGCTACCTTCTTCCTAACTCACCCCCCTCTAACTTCTGAGACTTTCATGTGTGTAGTTACTGTGCAGGTAGACACAACTGTGTGCACACAATCGCAGCTGCTTGGATATATCTGTAAGGTGGTGTGTTGCAGCGCTCCTCCCCACCCTCCAAGTCTTACATCCTTTCTGCCTCCGCACCCATGGCATTCCCGATCCTTGGAGCAGGTGGTATAGACATCCTATTTAAGGCTGAACACTCACAAGTCACCTTTTCTCAGTACTTTGACCAGCTTGTGAGTCATTGCATTAACAACTGCCCACCTCAAGAGACCAGCTCTAATATTGGGGTATGACATAAATATTTAGAAGGCAATTTGACTCCAAGATCATTTAGTAAAACATCAGGGGTAGGTCTCAATCGCTAAGGTTGTGACTGCCCAGCCATCAACTTTTGACCAGGATTACACTACTTTCTCATGGGGCAGGCTGCATATCCAATCCCTCCCTCTGTCTTCCCCTCTCTCCTGTACACCAACTAGAATAGAAGCCAGAATATAATATAAGCCTAGTCCCAGGTTCTAGAATCCTGCTTCCATAAAACATGTGCTTAATAAATATTCCAAATTAATGAAAACATTCTTGCTTAGTTAAGTCTAAATAATATTTAGGTTGTTTCTTCAAATATCTTCCAAAGTAGAAGCATAGAGGTCATATAATAAAGAGATGGGCGAAACCACTATCACTAATGTTAGAAACAAAATGATTCTGTGGTCATTTTCTTCTCACCTCACCATTTTATTAACGAATTGAACATAACTCTTCATAAAAGGAGCTCAGACATGAAGGGCCTGACATAACATATTCAATGTTTAAAGCCCTCCTTCTCCCTCCGGGCCCCGATGAGCTCTCAGATTGGCTTCAGTCCTCCTCAGTAGAATTCAAGGTGTCACTGTCCACGTCCTGGTTTTCAGTGAGGCAAATGAGCAAAATCACAAAGCATGGCCTGTTCACCTTCACTGCTACTCTATTTCCTTTATCAGCTGACCTTTCCCCTCCATCCCAACATCATGATCAATTGCTGACTGCCTTCAGCACAACAGTGGTTTCATTCAGATCTGATCATTCACAGAAGTCAGTTTTCTATAGTTCATGACTGAATCTTAGCATCTTCAAATTATACCAAGAAGAAAGTTAAGTCTCATTCCCTTTTATATGATGTTCCACCTCTTACTTTATCCTTTGTGCTTAAGCTTCCCAAGTACAACCCAAGTATTCTGACTGAAAGTCAGCCACCCAGAGCACTGCAAGACAAGGATATATGAAGCTACAACTCTGACTTCTGACTAACTTCCATTCTGGTGATTTGCAAGAATGGTCACATTCATATAATAGGAGACTATAAATTGTAAAGCCTTTACTGTTTCTTTATACTGCAATCTGTCATGCAAAAGTCCAAATAAACCTTTCAATTCTGGTGAAACATTGCAGCCTCATCTTTGGGTAGGCATACAAGACTCCATTTCAAATGGTGAAATATTAGGAAAGTAATATCAAGCTGTAATTTATCTACAGCAAATCCATGCAAACAAGTCTCTGCAATTAATCCTGCCAATACAAATTTTAGATGCTAGCCAGAGTTCTTAATAAGACAAGGCAGTTCCACTAAAGCAAGCTCCTTAGCTACCAGGACATAAAGGCAGAATGTTCCAGAGGGAAAGTGCTTTACTTTAATAATTATTTTCTAGCATTTATAAGAAAGCAAAAGCTCTTATACAAATGTACTAAGAAGATAGGCTTTGGGAGTTGGTAATACTTTGTTGTGCCCTACAGATTGAAAGTTGGCATGTGAAAGAAAACAGGAAATGTCACGGTGAAATGTAATCAGGAGGAAAGCGATCTCATTTGCTCTGGATTTAGAATTCATTTCCTGCAGAACTATACTCACAAACATATTTAAAATGGTTAAGTCAAAGGCTATAAAGTAAAAAATAGTTTTTTGTTTATTTCATGGAAGGAGTAGGGAAGTTGAAAGAGCATATCACTATGTTGCTCAGGCTTTCCTGGAACTCCCTATGTAGCCCAAGCTGACCCAGCAATCCTTCCTTGTGGTGGTTTGAATAGGTATGGCCCCCACAGATGCATGTGTTTGAATGCTTTGCCCAAAGGGAGTAGCACTATTAGGAGGTGCAGCCTTGTTGGAGGACATGTGTCACCGAGGGGCAGGCTTTGAGGACTCCTATGCTGAAGCTATCTATGTTCAGTGTGGCACAGTCTCCTTCTGTTGCATTCGGATCAAGATATAGAACTCTCAGCTCTTTCTCCAGCACTATGTCTGGGTGGATGCTGCTATGCTTCCCACTGTGATGACAATGGACTAAACCTCTGAAACTTTAAGCCAGCCCCAATTAAATGTTTTCCTTTATAAGGGTTGATTTGGTCATGGTGTTTCTGTACGGCAATAAAATCCAAACATTCCCCCTCAGCATCCTTTGTGCTGTGATAATAATCTTGTGGCACCACACTAATGGGGATAGGCATACTACATACTTGACACATACTATTTCCTATCAGATTAAGTTGTAGATGCTCACTCAGTGTTGGAGATACTGCTCAATGGTATGTGTGTTTGTGTTTGTGTGTGTGTGTTTGTGTGTGTGTGTGTGTGTGTGTGTGTGTGTGTGGTTTTGGTTTTGGTTTTGTCTATTTTTGTTTTTTTTTTAATTTATTTTTTTCAAGTTCAATCAAAGTCCCTTCTCTACTCCCCTTCAGGTCCCCACCCTCCTTCCCTCTTCCCCATCTCTGTCTTCTTTTGCCCAAATGAGGGGAGCCTCCACTTATCAACTCCCCTCAGTTCATCAGTCACATGAGGGCTTAGCGCTTCCTCTTGTACTGGTGCCTGATATGGCAGCCTAGCTAGGGGACTATATTCTACTATGAGGCAACAGGGTCCATGACTCTCTGCTGGGTGGAGTTTTTCATAGGATAGGTATGTTAGTTTCCTTTCTATTTTGGTCTGTGGGTTGTAAGATGGTTGTCCTGTACTATATGGATAAAATGCAGTTATAACTGAATAGATACTATGTGTATCCTTCTGAGTCTGGGTTAGCTCACTCATGATGAGCTTCTCTAGTTTCATCCATTTGGCTGCAAATTGCATGATTTCCTTGTTTCTGATAGCTGAGTACTATTCCATTGTGTAAATGTACCACAGTTTGTTTTGTTTTTTTATCCATTCTTCGGATAAAAGATATCTAGATTGTTTCCAGTTTTTAGCTATTATGAATAAAGCTGCTAAGAACATAGTTGAGGTAATATCCTTGTGGTTTGGTGGAGAGTCTTTTGGATATATATCCAGAAGTGGCATGGCTGGCTCTTGAGGTAGAACTTTTCCCAATTTTCTAAGATATCACCAGATTGATTTCCAAAGTGAATGTACAAGTTTGCACTCCCACTAGCAATGGAGGAGTGTTCACCTTTTTCAAAATCCTTGCCGACATGTGCTATCACTTGAGTTTTTGATCATAGCCATTCTGACACATGTGAGATGATATCTCAGAGTTGTTTTGAGTTGCATTTCCCTGATGACTAAGAATTATGAGTATTTCTTCAAGTATCTCTTGGCCATTAGAGATTCCTCTTTTGTGAATTCTACATTTAGCTCTGTACCTCATTTTTGACTAGATTACTTGGTTTCCTGGTGTTAAATTTCTTGAATTTTTTATTATTGAAAAAAATTTATTTTATGGGATTCACATCATGCACCCTGTTCCTTTCCATCTCCCACTTCCTCCCAGACCCACCCTCTACCCTTGCAATCTGTCCCAGCATAAAAAATAGCAGCTCAATGTGGAAGCTGCAGTGTATCTCAGTATGTTCCACAATATTCTCCTTTGTCCACACATTCTGCTTGCAAATGTTCATTATAATGACTCCTTGGTCTGGTATGAGGCCCCTGGTTTCCTCTACTCTGTCAGTACTGGAACCTCACTGGAACTGCTCTCAGATATGCCGTAAATGTCCTGTGTCATGGAGATCCTGCAGTCCTGGGTTGTGGAACTGACCTCTTCTTGCACCCAGCAGTTCAGCCATAGGGTAGATGTTGGGGTGGGCCAACTCAAAGCCCTGGTTCTGGACCTGCAACCTCCACTTGCATGGCCAGTTCTACTATAGAAAAGTGCAGGGCCTGCTCTCCCGAGTACTGCAGATGTGAAGGCTCTTGTGACCCCTCCGTGCCAGATCTCCTGTCAGCCAATGGTAGTGAGAGCAAAAGGGAGGTGAAGGCATCTCTCCCTAGCGAATACCACCACATAGTAGACCAGAAGCAGGGCTGGCTCTCCCACACTCACTGCCTCAGAACAGGCTCACCCACAACCCCCACATCCAGGGCCAGGCAGAGTTCCTCTAGGTTCTGGTTTGCTTCCTGGTGCTTGCCTGGTACTTGTCTTGTACTTGTAGTCATCTCCAGCTACCCCATGGCACCAAAGTGGTTTTGGTATCCAGCTTGCTTTTCTTTTTTTTTTTTTCAGGAATTTTAGGCTACTATTCATTCAGATGTTCATAGGTCAGAACACTGAATGTAGATATAGCCTCTCTCCTTTCTGCCACCTACTGATGCACATGTGACATAGTAGTCACATCTGCAATGCCTCTAGGGGCAATTTGAATTCTTTATGTATTTTGAATATTAGCCTTCTGTTGGATATAGAGTTGGTGAAGATCTTTTCCCAATTTGTCGACTCCCATTTTGTTCTAATGACAGTGTTCTTTGCCTTACAGAAGATTTTAAGTTTCATGAGGTTCCACTTATTGATTGTTAGTCTTAAAGCCTGAGCTATTGATGTTCTGTTCAGGAAGTTTTCACCTGTGCCAATGAGATCCACGCTTTTCCCCACTGTCTCTTCTATTAGATTTTGTGTGTCCACTTTTATGTGGAGGTCTTTGATCCACTTGACCTTAAGTTTTGTTCAGGGTGATAAATATAGTTCTATTTGCATCCGTCTACTGTTGACATCCAGTTAGACAAGCACCATTTGTTGAAGATGATTTCCTTTTTCCATTGTATAGTTTTGGTTTCTTTATCAAAATTAAGTGGCCATAGGTGTGTGGATTTATTTCTGGGTATTTAATTTGATTCCATTGATCAACTGGTCTGTTTCATCTGTTTCTATGTCAGTACCATGCTGTTTTTATTACTATTGCTCTGTAGTACAGCTTGAAATCAAGGATGGTGATATCTTCAGATGTTATTTTATTGTAGAGGATTGTTTTAACTATTCTGGTATTTTTGTTTTTCCATATAAAATTCATAACTGTTCTTTCATGGTCTGTAAAGAGTTGTGTTGGGTTTTTTCCTTTTTTTAATTATATTTTTTTCTCAACATCTCCCCATTTTAGTCCAATAAAAGGCTCTGTTTCTTATAACAAGAAATACAGTACAAGACAATAAGAACAATTAGGAAACAATTATGAAAACCATAACATATACATTCCCAATGTCCAGCCCATACATATTTGGCAACTGATATTAATACTCCATTATCTATCTATCTATCTCAATGAGTTTAAAGTTCTACACCTAACTAAATTTCCATCCTAACTTGCATTACCAATTTAAAAACATCTTCTTAGATCTAAAACATTCTTTTTAATTCCTAAACAACTTAAAACTTAACTGTGAGAGTATAACTATCTAGTCTTCTACCACATCAGAGACCTGAAAAGGATCAATATATTTGAATAAACACAAAGTTCAGAACAAACAGTTTCCAAAACTAAGAAATGATAGACAACTGGCTGCCCAGACAGTCCCCAGTTTCTCTCTATAATACTGGAGCATCAGCCTCTTGGCCCAGTATCTCTGACAGCCATTAATTGAAAAGCAGGAATTATGAAGGACTTGCCTACCCTGTCTTGGCAGAGCTAGGCTGTTGACTTACCTGCTTCCAAGATTTGTCCATTTCAGACAGCATTCTGAAGCAGTTGCTGGCTTACCACTAATGCAGCCACCTCCAAATGGAGATTCTTCAATGCTCATCATCTACTTAAAGTAGAATGGGAAGTACTGTCAGGAGCTGACATATGTTGATATCAAAGAATCTTAAGTTAAAAAAATCTTTGCATTAAACCTGTATATTTCTTTTGGTAGGATGGCCTATCCATGAGCATGGGAGATCTTTCCATTTTCTGATAACTTCTTCAATTTCATTCTTCAGGGACTTAAAATTCTCGTCATACAGGTCTTACATTTGCTTAGTTAGAGTTACCCCCAGGTATTTTATATTATTTGTGGCTATTGTGAAGGGTGTTGTTTCCCTAATTTCTTTCTCAGTTTATTTATCTTTTCTGTAAAGAAGAGCTACTGATTTTTAGAATTAATTTTGCATCCAGCCACATTGCTGAAGGTGTTTATCAGCTGTAGTTTTCTCGTAGAATTTTTGGGATGACTTATGTATACTATCATGTTATCTATAAATAGGGATGCTTTGACTTCTTCCTTTCCAATTTGTGTCCCCTTGATCTCCTTTAGTCGTCTTCTTATTCTTGCTAGAACTTTAAGTACTATGTTGAAGAGATATAGAGAGAGTGGGCAGCCTTACCTTGTCCCTGATTTTAGTGGAAATGCTTTAAGTTTCTCTCCATTTAATTTGATGTTGGATATTTGCTTGCTGTAAATTGCCTTGATTATGTGTAGGTATGGTCCTTGTATTCCTGATCTCTCCAGGACTTTTAACATGAAGGGGTGTTAGATTTTGTCAAATGTTTTTTCAACATCTAATGAGATGATCATGTGGTTTTTCTTCTTTTAACTTGTTTATATAGAGGATTATGTTGATGGATTTTGATATGTTGAACCATTCCTACATCCTTCGGATGAAGCCTACTTGATCATGGTGGATGATACTTTTCATGTGCTCTTGGATTTGGTTTGCACATATTTTATTGAGTATCTTTGCATCAATGTTCGTAATTGATCTGAAATTCTCTTTGTTGGGTCTTTGTGTGGTTTAGATATCAGGGTGACTGTGGCCTCATAGAATGAGTTTGACAGTGTTCCTTCCATTTCTATTTTGAGGAAGAGTTTGAGGAGTACTGGTATTAACTGTTCTTTGAAGGTCTGGTAGAATTCTGTGCTAAAGCCATATGGCCCTGCCTCTTTTTTTTTTGGGGGGGGGGGGAGACTTTTAATGACTGCTTCTATTTCCTTATAGGCCTGTTTAATTTGTTTACCCGATCTTGATTTAACCTTGGTACATGGAGTCTATCAAAGAAATTCTCCATTTTGCATAGGTTTTCCAATTGTGTGGAGTACAGATTTTTTGAAGTAAGACCTAATGATTCTTTGGATTTCCTCAGTGTCCCGTACTGCTCAGTTAAGGGCACGCACTCAATTCAATTCCCAGCACCCACATCATGGCTTACACTCTGGTTCCAGGAATTTTAATGTTCTTGTCCTGTCTCTGTTGGCACTGCTTGCATTAAAGGTATTTGCTGGATAAAGTGCCATAAACTACCAAAAGAAGAAGAAAGCATAAAGAGAACCACTCATCTAGCTCAAGTAAACAATGGCACTCCACTTTCCTCTGATGTTAATTTTTGGGGAAACTTAGAAAATGGCCTAAGTTACTCAGTTTGAGAGACAAAAGAGAATGTGGTACTAGATATGCTAAATCTGCAGTGGCGCCTGTGCTTTAGTTTACTTTAGCATGCCAGTGGTGCAGCTTGATGTACTCTTCATGAAAATTCTAGCTGTAAGAATCTCAGGACCCCTTAATAAATCACTGCCTTCATCTTAAAGATCCCTAAGCAACCTTTTGTAATTCCTTCATTTTGACTACTCAGTAAATACTAGCAAATGCTAAACTGTTCTTATCTTATCTCTACTACTGACTAGCTTATGTACTAGTTGCGGATGAACAATACCTTCCAAAATATAGACAATCTCATGAAGAGATTGTGAGAAAGAGCTTTGAGATAAATAGATATTAAATCATATCCTATCACAAAACAAAATATTTATCAACTCCACAGCAGATAAAAGGCTATTTTGAGGAAATATATATAGGACATTATTAATTCATCTCACCTGTGTTCTTTTGTCCCTCTCCTTTTCTTCAGCTTTCCTTTTACCTTCTCTTGATCTCCTTTCTAAGGTTTGAGGCTTTACCCATATTTATTTCCACTTATATACGTACATGGTGTAAATTACAGGATAAGAGCTATATGTAAGAAAGAATGTGTGGGTTTTGTGTGTGTGTGTGTGTGTGTGTGTGTGTGTGTGTGTGTGTTTCTGAGTTTGTTTTCAACAGCCCTATCTCTTAGAGAAATGTAAATTAAAACTGCTCTGAGTTGTCATTTTATCCCAGTAAGAAAAAACAAATGCTGGCAAAATTGTGTATGGAGGGCAAAGCAACTCTTATCCACTGCTGATGGAAGTGAAAATTTCTACTATGGTTATTATGGAAATCAATATGGAGACTTTGAGTTTTAAAAATAGAACTACTATATGACCCAGATATACTATTCCTAGGCATATGTATACCCAAATGATTAATACACAAAGGACTATATACCACAAACACACTTTCATATCCATGTTTCTTGTTGTTCTATTCATGGTAACAAGGGACTGGAAACAGCCTAGATTGAGCATTGCATACTAATGGGTAATGAACATGAGCTGCATGTACACAATGGAATTTCACTCACCAGTAGAGAAAATGGAATATTCTGAAAAATAAATGGTTGTCCTCCATTTCAAAAGGATAACTCAGGCACAGTATTGACAACTTTTCTATAAGTACTATGAAAATCTCATGCCATTCTCCCCTGGCCTGTGAGGTTCCCCTCAAAAAATCCACTCAGGCAAAATACAATGATTTATGTATTTTCTTTCTCTTTCAATTCTGATAATTTTCTCTTTATCTTTCACCTTTGAGAGCTGACTATAATGCTTTGTGAAAAAACTTACTTTGTGGAAATTTGGCAGATGACCTCCTACCTTCATATATCTGCATATATGTCTCCCAGTATTGGGTGGATTGGATTGTTGCTTCTTTGTATTATTTTTCTATCCCCTTGATATTCTTGAGTCTTTCTGAACCCTGTTAACTCAAATAATTTGCTCATTTTAAAATGTCCCAAAGTTTCCATAAGCTTTCATTGTTATTCCTCATTATTTTTTCTTTACCAACTGTGTATTTTCACTAATTTCCAGACTAAACTGCCTGGAGTCTGTTAATTATTTTTAACTTTGATCTGTGCTGCTATTTTGTGGAGTGTATTTTTCCACTGAAGAATCTTGGACTATTTTTAATTGCTTCCATATCTTTGTTAGATCTCTTGACCAGAATTTTGAAATATTTTTATGCCTTTTCTTTGAAATCATTTGGTTTCCTTAAAGCAGTTCTTTTTAATTTTCTGAGCATTCTCCTGTTCTACTTACTGTCTGGTTAGTTTCGGATACTTTGCTTTGATTACAAGGTGAGGACAGCATTTTCTGAAGCCTCTTGATGACTATTGGTGTGCACAGAGCCTGAGCATTGCAGGATCAGCTGTTCTAGTATTCCTCATCCAGCTTTGTTTGTGCTTGTCTTTCCAGAAAGTCTAACCAAGCTGCTTATTTTCCCTGAACCTACAGTCATTTTCACTATTTTTAGCTGTGGACAACAACTGGGTCCAATTTTTCCAGAAAGTTGCTGTTGGTGCAATGTCACTATTTCCATAAAACTAATGGTCTTGGGCAATTCAAGTCCAAGTTTGTCCCAAATACACTGTTGGTGTGCATTTTTGAAAGAACCAGAGCACAAAAAGGAATAGTCTATCCCCACAAACCTCTTCCTCTCCAGTTATTAAATCTATCCCTAGATTCTTATTTATACATGTGGCACTAAGTGCCACAAGTCTGACCCACAGCCCAACAAGATCAGCACAACATTGAAGCAGGATCAAGGCACAGATTGTCTCTAAATGGTCAAATACTAATGGCCCCACACAATCAACTTCTGGTGACTCTGGATGGAGTGTAAAAATCTAACTGCCTAGGGACACATGTCTTCCACTGATACCAGAGCCATTCCAGACCCCCAATCTGTAGGTAATCCTGGGACACAGGGATGTCAAGATCTGCTCAGTACTAGTTTTTGTAAATCTCAAGTTGCAGGGAAAAATCTAATATTCACTACCATTGCCTAAACCCAATAAATGGGGTTTGTGCCTTGCTATGGTGCCCAAGGTTGGATAACAATGGTGAAGGGAGTCCTTTTCTGCCTAGTTAGCAAGGTGATATCACATGAGTCTCACAGTCACAAGGACCTACAGTCTTGGGGACACATAGAGGCCTGTACAATAAACCAAGTCAAAGTTATCTCTGGTTTATAGCAAGTTTGAGGCCAGCCTAGGATGTATGAGATACTGAGTGAAAGGGGAAAAAAATCTGTGAGCAGTTACCTGGTAAAGTCTGTGCAATATGATAATAGGGAACAAGTAGTAGAGATACTCAGTCTTGGCCAGTAAAGTTGATGCTGATGTGGGTCCTGCCTGAGTTTAACATATTCTGGGGTTTCAAAGCTCAGGCAGAGGATAGATATTCCCCAGGCCAATCCACATCTAGAAATGATGAAGACAGAAGCTCAAATCTTTCCCCAGATCAGACAGGCCTGTCTATGAGCTCTGACCTGTACAGAGCCTTCAAGATTCTGTTGGGTGCTGGATCTCATCACTGTGACCCTGGAACTAGGATCTAAGTCCTGCCCTGGTTCTGGCATCCTCCTCTCCACTTGTTGGAGTCTTGATCCTTCTCTGTGCCCCTGCGATTGAAGGATGATTAATGGAGGCATTCTTTTTGCCTCCTAGCTTATCGAAGGTCCAGCAGTTAATTACATACACCAGTATAGGTCAAGTGGTAGAGGTTGTGGGAATTTGATGGTAACCAGGTGCCTAGTCTGAAGTTTTGAATTCCCTTCATCCAAAGTGAGATGAAACTCTCCATGGGCATGCTTGGAGTAGGCAGAGGGGAAAGGCAAGAACTCCTCCTGCCTTCAGTACATCTTTTCACTTTGTTATCCTCAACTACATGTTCTCTCATCTGATGAAGGTGGTTTGTTTGATGAGATATGTCTATGGGGAGATGATCTCTCAGGAATCTAACACTGATGCTATCATGCTGTTCTCCTTTTCTTACTTTACTGGGGAAAGTCTGAAACAATCAAAACTAATTTGGCAATGCTGTTAGCCCAAAGCTTAGTAGCCAATAGAACTGGAGCTCCCAAGTATGGATCCAAGAAAGTAGTAATGATAAATTTCTAATCATGAATAAATAGCTCTTAATTAAAAATAAGTTCACCACAGTTTATCTAACATCTAGGAAATGCAGCAGGACAAGAGTCTTATGGGTAGTCATGAAAAACATTGAAATGTCATGATTACAACTGGACATTTACTATTATCAAGAACATAGAAAGTGAGAGAAATAAATTAAAATAAAAATGAAAGTTTTAAGACAGCATAAACATGCATTCCTTAGAAATTCTACTTCTGCATTTAGACAGGTAAATTACTCACCTACTAACCTCACACCTTACTCTTTTTACAAAACTGAGTTTTGTGAAGCATGAGAGTTACTTGACTTGCTGGGTTTTAACAGTACAGTGAGTAAATATCCAGTGTTTATCACTGAACAAGGTAGGGAGTAGGGTATCATCTTATAGAAATAAATAGCAGCCAGTATGCATAATGCTCTCCAACTTTGTGTTTCTACTAAAGCAGACAGAGGTTGAAGGTCCCAAGTAAAAAGAAAGTTCTTTAAGAGAGCCTGAACATAAATCTTTAAGATATGACTGAGAAGGGGATCCAAGATGGCAGCGGACCATACGGACGCATTTTAATCTTGGGGAAAACCGCGAATGTTATAGGACACAGTACAGGAATATCTAGGGGACCAGAACCCCCCACCACCACCGGTCTCACACAACTAACCAGGGACCACTAAAAGTCCCTGGGCAGGATGCTCCCTCCCACTCTCCGACACGCATGGAGGGAGCTGAATCCAGGAATCAGGATCCTTCCTCCCCACCAGGAGAGACACGCCAGGTAAGTTCCAATCTAGTACCCAGTGGGCAGATTCAAACCCCACACAGAGATACTCTTCAGACTCCTGCCCCCCCCCCCCACCCCGAGGTCTCACACAGACAGTCTGGCTATCTGGCAAAGGCTTGCAGATCTGCCGAGCATGCGCAGCTCAGCAGCAGAATACCCATCAGGCTGTAGATTGCAGCCCACTGAGGTTTACGGGAACTTGGTCAACTGTGGCACCACCTGCAAGGTTCCAGAGTCAGCTCCATGGGGGGGGAAGGAGAATTTTACCCATCATAGCATTCAATCCTGGGCAAACCGTGAAGTCTTATCCATTGTTATTGGTCTTTTTTTTTTTCCTACTACAGACACTTCCAGCGGGGAGCCAGAGCTTAAGTATATACAGCTCCGCCCCCTTGATAAGTGAAGTCTCCACCTGAGAGGCAGAGTGGAAAAACAAACCTTACAGGAATGGAGTCAGGCAAGTTGACCGATACACTAAAGTGCCCCCTTTGAATCTAAGAATAGAAGATAACAGGAACAGATTTCCACATGGCCAAGAGCCCCAGAAAAATCAGGATTCAAGGTGGAATAACTCCAACAAAAGAAAACAATGCCATTTCAGCCAACCCGGATCACATCACCACAACTGAAACACATGAAAATGATAACAATTCTACATTATGGAAAGTCATAGAATCCCTTCAAGAAGAACTTAAATTTATGAAGGAATTCAAAGAGGCCATGATTTCACAAACGAAAACTATGGATAACACCATCAGAGAACTTCAAAACAAGGTGGCTCAGCTTAAACATGAAAAGGACAGGGCAATAGAAGACTTCCAGGCAAAGGGAAGCAAACTGGAGCAGGAAATGTACAAAACGAATAAAACCATTCTAGATATGAAAATGGAAATGGAAACAATAAAGAAAACACAGTCAGAGTTAAAAATGGAAATGGAGAGCCAAGGGAAGAGAACAGGAGCTAAGGATACCAGTACCAAAAATAGGATTCAAGAGATGGAAGACAGGATCTCAGGCATGGAAGATTCGATGGAAGAAATTAGTACAACATCCAAAGAAAATGAGAAAGCTAAAAAATCTCTCACCCACAACATCCAAGAAATCAAGGACTCAATGAACAGAAGGAACCTAAGAATTATAGGCATAGAGGAAAGAGAAGACTACCAACTCCATGGTCCAGGAAATATCTTCAAAAAAATCATAGAAGAAAACTTCACAAACCTAAACAAAGAGATGCCAATAGAATTCCAAGAGGCTTACAGAACACCAAACAGATTAGATCAGAAAAGAAACTCCTCTCGCCACATAATAATTGAAACTCCAAATACAGAGAACAAAGAAAGAATATTAAAAGCTGTAAGAGAAAAAGGCCAAGTCACATACAATGGCAGAACCATCAGAATTACACCGGACTTCTCCTCAGAAACTTTAAAAGCCAGAAGGGCCTGGGCAGATGTCCTACAAGCACTGAGAGAACATAGGTGCCCAGCCAGACTACTATACCCAGCAAAACTTTCTATCAACAGAGATGGAGAAAACAAGATATTCCATGACAAAATCAAATTTAAACAATATCTACCCACAAACCCAGCCCTACAGAAGATCCTAGAAAGAAAATTCCAACCCAGAGAAGAAAACTACACCAAAAAAAACCAGAGGAAATAGAAATCACCATAGCAACTAAACAAAAAGAAGCACAGGACGACCACCTATACCAAAATAATGGGAAATAACAACCCTGGTTACTAATATCCATCAACATCAATGGACTCAACTCACCAATAAAAAGACACAGACTTACAGACTGGATCCATAAAAAAGACCCATCTTTTTGCTGCATACAAGGAATACATCTCACTATTGAAGATAGACACTATTTCAAAGTAAAGGGCTGGGAAAAAGTCTTCCAAGCAAATAGAACCAGGAAGTAAGCTGGAGTAGCCATCCTAATATTGAGCAAAATATATTTCTAATTGAAGTTAATAAAAAAAGACAGAGAAGGGCATTACAAACTCCTTAAGGGAAATATCCATCAAGAGGACATCTCAATATTGAACATCTATGCCCCAAATGCAAAAGCACCTACATTTGTAAAAGAAACGCTTCTAAAACTTAAATCACACATCGATCCCAACACTTTAGTAGTGGGAGATTTCAACATCTCACTCACAACAATGGACAGATCATCAAGACAGAGCCAAACAGAGAAATAATGAGTCTAACAGAGATCATGAACCAAATGGACCTAACAGATATCTACAGAAGGTTTCACCCAAACTGAAAAGAATACACATTCCTCTCAGCACCACATGGAACCTTCTCCAAAACTGATCATATAGTTGGACACAAAGATAGCCTGAACATATTCAAGAAAATTGAAATAACCCTTTTTATCTTATCAGACCACCATGGAATAAAGCTGGACTTCAACAGCAAAGAATCAACAGAAAGGCTATATGCACATGGAAATTGAACAACTCTTTACTAGACAACAATTGGGTCAGGGAAGAAATAAAGAAGGAAATCAAAGACTTCTGAAAATCCAACAAAACTGAAGACACAATGCACCCAAACCTATAAGACACAATGAAAGCAGTGCCACGAGGAAAATTCATAGTACTAAGTGTCTTCAAAAAGAAAATTGTGACAGCTCATATTAACGAATTAACAGCCAAACTGGATGAATTGGAAAAAAAAGAAGCAAACACTCCCAAGAGGAGCAGAAGGCAGGAAATCATCAAACTTAGGGCTGAAATCAACAACTTAGAAACAAAAAGAACTGTACAAAGAATCAATGAAACCAAGAGTTGGTTCTTCGAGAAAATCAACAAAATAGACAGACCCTTAGACAAATTAACTAAAAGACAGAGGGGAAAAAAACACAAATCAACAAATCAGAAATGAAAAGGGAGAAATAACAACAGACATTGAGGAAATCCAGAAAATATTTAGATCCTACTTTAAAAATCTATACTCCACCAAATTTGAGAACTTAAGCGAAATGGACAATTTTCTCACTAGAGTCCACCTACCAAAGCTAAATCAAGATCAGATAAACAGATTAAACAGCCCTATAACTCCTAAGGAAGTAGAAACAGTCATTAAAAATTTCCCAACCCAAAAAAGCCCAGGGACAGATGACCTTAGCACGGAATTCTACAGGACCTTCAAAGAGGAGATAACACCAATACTCTTCAAACTCTTTCACCAAATAGAATCAGAAAGAACAATGCCAAATTCATTCTATGAGGCCACAGTTACCGTGATTCCTAAACCACACAAAGACCCAACAAAGAAAGAGAACTTCAGACCAATCTCCCTCATGAACATAGATGCAAAAATACTTAATAAAATACTAGCAAACTGAATTCAAGAACACATCAAAAGTATCATATACCATGATCAAGTAGGCTTCATCCCAGGAATGTAGGGATGGTTCAACATACGAAAGTCTATCAACGCAATTCACCATATAAACAAGATGAAGGGAAAAAACCACATGATAATCTCGCTAGTAGCAGAAAAAGCATTTGACAAAATCCAACACCCCTTCAGGCTAAAAGTTCTGGAGAGAACGAGCATACAAGGATCATACCTAGAAATAATAAAGGCAATATACAGCAAGCCAGTGGCCAGCATCAAATTAAATGGAGAGAAGCTTGAAGCATTTCCTCTAAATTCAAGGACAAGACAAGGATGTCCACTTTCACCATATCTCTTCAATATAGCACTTGAAGTTTTGCTGGAGCAACAACACAACTAAGGGAGATCAAAGGGATAAACATTGGAAATGAAGAACTCAAATTATCCCTATTGGCAGATGATAGGACAGTATACATAAGCGATCCCAAAAATTCCACCAGAGAACTCTTACAGCTGATAAACACCTTCAGCAAGGTGGCTGGATACATAATTAATTCAAAAAAATCAGAAGCCCTTCTCTATACAACAACAAATGGGCTGAGAAAGAAATAAGGGAAACAAACCCCTTCACAATAGCCACAAACAATATAAAATACCTGGGGGTAACTCTAACCAAGCAAGTAAAGGACATATACAACAAAAACTTCAAGCCCTTGAAGAAAGAAATGGAAGAGGCCTTTAGAAGATGGAAAGATCTCCCATGCTCATGGATAGGTAGGATCAACATAATAAAAATGGCCATCCTACCAAAAGCAATATATAGATTCAATGCAATTCCTATCAAAATACCAACATAATTCTTTATAGACTTAGAAAGAGCTATTCTCAATTTCATATGGAACAACATAAAGCCCAGAACAGCTAAATCAATCCTTTACAATAAAAAAAATCTGGAGGTATAACCATCCCAGATTTCAGGCTGTACTACAGAGCAATAGTAGTAAACACAGCATGGTATTGGTATAGAAACAGACCAGTAGATCAATGGAATTGAATTGAAGATCCAGAAATAGACCCACACACTTATGGCCACCTAATTTTTGACAAAGAAGTGAAAACGGCACAATGGAAGAAGGACAGCATCTTCAACAAATGGTGCTGGTCCAACTGGATGTCCACTTATAAAAAAATGAAATTAGACCCATACTTATCACTTTGTACAAAACTGAAATCCAAGTGGATCAAAGACCTTAACATAAGGCCCATCACCCTAAATCTACTAGAAATAAATGTAGGAAAAACCCTTGAACTCATTGGCACAGGTGAAACTTCCTGAACAGAACACCAACAGCTCAAGACCTGAGACCAACAATCAATAAATGGGACCTCATGAAACTGAAAACTTCTATAGGGCAAAAGACATGGTCATTCGAACACAACGACAGCCTACAGACTGGGAGAAAATCTTCACCAACTCCACATCTGAGAGAGGGCTAATATCCAAAATCTACAAAGAACTCAAGAAATTAAATGCCAAGAAACCAAATAATCCAATCAAAAAATGGGGGACAGAGCTAAATAGAGAATTCACAAAGGAGGAATCCCTAATGGCTGAGAGACACCTGAAGAAATGCTCAACATCCTTAATCATCAGAGAAATGCAACTCAAGACGACTCTGAGATTCCATCTCACACCTGTCAGAATGGCTAAGATCAAAAGCTCAAATGACAGCACATGCTGGCAAGGGTGTGGAGAAAGGGGAACCCTCCTCTACTGCTGGTGGGAGAGCAGGCTTGTGCCACCACTATGGAGGTCAGTATGGCGATATCTTAGAAATCTTGGAATAGCTTTGCCTCAGGACCCAGCCATACCACTTTTGGGTATACCTCCAAATGACTCCTCACGGAATCATAAGGAAGTCTCCTCATCTATGTTCATAGAAGCCTTATTTGTAATAGCTAGAAACTGGAAACAACCCAGATGTCCCTCAACCAATGAATGGATTAAAAAACTGTGGGACATCTATACAATGGAATATTACTCAGGTATCAGAAACAATGAAATTATGCAATTTGCAGCCAAATGGATGGAACTAGAGAAGCTAATCCTGAGTGAGCTAACCCAGACTCAGAAGGATGCTCATGGCATCTATTCACTTATAGTAGGATTTTAGCTATATAGTACAGGATATCTGTACTACAATCAACACAACAAAGGGAACATGTACATAGACTTTTTTTTCTTTTTTTCTTTCATTTTTTATTGTTGTTAGTTTTTGTTGGCTTGTTTGTTTGTTGGTCTGTTTTTTAGTCCCCCCCCCCAGCAATGAGACACTTTTCACTGGTGGTACTGCCTTTTAGGCCCCCATTGTATGAAGAGGCTCTTGGCCCTCATATGACTTCTGAACTGGGGAGAGGGACTGTTATGTAGGTACACTCCACTTCAGAGGAGGAAGATGGAAGTGTTAGGGGTTAGAGGATGGGAGACTGGTCTTTGAAGGGGGGAAAGAGGACAATATGATGGAGATGTAAACTGAAGAAACAAATAAATAAATGTATGCTAAGCCATATAACTCTTATAATTGTGGCCTATTTATTTCTGTTGTTTTGTATTGTATTTATAGTTATAAGAAAAAGAACCATTTTTTGGACTGAAAGGGAGAGCTGTTGGGGGGAAAAAAGAAATACCTTAAACTAAAAAAAAAAAAAAGAAGGGAAGAGGATGGGAGGTTGAGGGGGAGGAGGGTGGAAGGGTGGGACTGGAGGCGGGAGTAGGGAGGGGATTGCGATTGAGATGTAACTTGAAGAAATAAAAAATAATTATTAAAAAAAAGAAAAAAATAAATTAAAAAAGCAGGTAACAAGTTTAAAACACTGTAAATAAATTATAGGTTACAGCTGTTCAACCTGGTTTTATAAATCTCCAAGAGTAGAAAAAACTTAGAGCTAAGGTAAAATAATGAAATGCGTGGGGTTAGCCCATGCCTTTAACTTCAGCAGAGACAGGAGTAGCACTATAGAGTCAGTTGTCTTAAAAATTCTAGAGTTACAAGGAACAGCGTGTTGATGGTACACACCCTTAATCCCATAATTCTAGAAGAATACACCCTTAATCCCAACACACTAGAGACAGAAACAGTCAGATGCCAAAGTTCAAGGTCAGCCTGATACAAAACAATCTCTACATAGGGAAAAACTTCAATCCAGGGGTGGGGGAGCACATCTTTAATCCCTTCAGTTGGGAACCACAGGTCTTGATCCCAATACTTAGTATGCAGAGACAGGCACATAGGATTTGGAAGGATTTAAGTTTAAAAGCTACTTACAAAAGGCATGCTCAATGCAAACAAATTGTCCTTTGGGATCTCAAAATATATACACTAAAGGTTTGTTTAGCTCCAAAATAACAAAATAATTTCTTCTTTAATCCAGATTGAAAGATAATACATTATATATTGGCAAAAAACCAAATTTGCTCCAGGAAAAATATTACTTCCCCCCCCCCCCCCCCCGCCCAAAAAAAAAAAAAAGGTAAATTGCCCCAGAGTTAGGATTGGGGCAGGGCTCTGTTCTTATCTTTCCAGGAGATTTAAAGCATCCATTCAAGCAATCCAGGAACAACTGGACAATGGAAACCTCAGCAGAAAACAGATCAGACAACGAAGAAGACGAGTGGCCCAGAAGATCCAGTCTTGCAGACTTCCTCAATAGCTGTTTCCTCAAAAGTCTACAACCACAACAACTCAAAATCACTTAGATCGTTCAGCTCCACAGACTGCTCCTGCCAGAACTTCAGTAAAGGCTTGAAGATCAGCTTCTGTCTACAAACTTCTTAGGACATCTAAATAGCTGAGCATAAAAAGACTGAACATCAAATGATTCTATTAACATTTTTAATCATTTTTCCATCCCTATTTCGTCCCCAAACAGATTTACTATGTCCCAAGTCAGCAGGAAGTCATTTTAAGGGAGCGACGTCCCAGGCCCAGAAGGTGGGGAGGGTGTTTCCCCCCTCTTTTGTTATTCGATGGATAACAGAAATTTTTGTCATTTAGGGGAAGAGACTACAAGCTGTTAAATGGTCTTGTCAAATGGGTTTTGGAGGTTAGACCCAGGGATTTCTCTCTTTTTCTTTTCTGTATCCTTTTTTCTTTCCTATGTAGGAGTGAATAGACTTGAGAAAAAAATGGGACAAAGACATAGTATAGGAAAGATCAAAAAAAAGGGCAGATTATTGAATATGCCCTTATACCTTTGTATATTGATACAAAATTGATATTATATTTGGCTAAATTGGTATTGATCATTATATATTAATGTAAAATTAAGATTGTATTGGACTACATTGGTATTGATCTTTGTATATTGATACAAAATTAATAGTATATTTGGCCACATTGGTAATGATCTTTGTATACTGATACAAAATTAAGGGTAATGCTTCTTTAAGGTATTGTATCTAGTAATGCTTAAAAATGAAATGTGAACTTTTGGCCTTTTGCTACCAACCATCATAAACTGTTTAGGATAATTAAGAAATACAAACTAATAGTCATGCAAACATGTCATTTTGTTAGTTACTATGACCGTCTATCACAGTTATTTTCTAAGTTACTCAGAAATCAAGTTGTTAAGAGACAGCAACATTTGCTTACCTAAACATAAGAGATAGATAGGGCATCTTCAAAAACCCCAAGAGATCTGCAGAGTACAGCATTCAAAGATGTTTTCTTAAATTAAGATTTTTTTGATATCGAGACATGTCAGCTCCTGACAGCACCCCTTATTCTACTCCAAGTAGAAGATGAGCATCGAAGAATCTCCATTGTGAGATGGTTGAATTAGTGGCAAGCCTATCTCTTGGCAAAAAAAAAAAAAAAAAAAAAAAAAATACCCTTGCTTCAACTGTATACAGACTGCTGTCCAAAAAGGACAAAACTTGGAAGCAGGCAAGTCGACAACCTAGCTCTGCCAAGACAGGGTAGGTAAGTCCTTCATAATTCCTGCTTTACAATCAATGTCAGTCAGAGAAATGGAACCAAACAGCTGAAGATTGATGCTGTAATGTATGGAGAGAAAATGGGAACTGTCCAGGCAGCCACTGGTATGTCATTTCTTAGTTTTGGAAGCTGCAGGCCCCGCACTTCCTATATAATCAGATATATTTATCCCTCTAGGTCTCTGAGGTGATTGAAGAATAGATAGCTAGAGTCTCATAGTTAAATTTTGAGTTGTTTAGGAATCAAGAGGGTGTTCTGGATCTAAGAAGCTGTTTTTAAAATTGTGATGCAAGTTAGTATGAAAGCTGAGTTAGATATAGAACTTTAAATTCATGGAGATGGTTAGATAGTAGAATGTTAAAGTCAGGGGCCAAATACATATGGACTGGACATTGGGATGTATGCTAAGCCATATAACTCTCATAATTGTGGCCTATTTATTTCAGTTGTTTTGTATTATATTTATTGTTATAAGAGAAAGACCATTTGTTGGACTGAAAGGGGGAGCTGTTGGGGGGAAAAGATCTACCTTAAACTAAAAAAAAAGGGTAGAGGATGGGGGGCTCAGGGGGAAGAGGGTGGAAGGGTGGAACAGGAGGAGTGTAGGGAAGGGATTGTGATTGAGATGTAACTCGAAGTAATAAAAAAAAGATATGACTGAGAAGAACTGACTCCTCAGTGACACATGTTGAAGTTCTCTGTACTCTTTCTGTGGCCTATCATCCACATTCTAGTTTTCCAACAATTCTTGCATAAGGGATTAAAGCAGTCACCAAGGACTCTAGAATACAGATGGCTAAATGCCTTGTGTGTATTTTTTAATTGATCAGCTTCCTCACATAATTGTAGTAACCAAATGTCGCTGCTGTGTAGAAAGGGGCAGACACTCTACCACAGGCTTCCTAAGTCTCAACTCATGAGTCTCTTGATGCCCTTAGCTAAGGAAACTGTTATTCTAATTTTAGATAGATTAAGGACATTGAAACCAAGGAGACTGAGAAATTCCCACAACCACCAAGATAGAAACCAAGCAAACTGTAGTGAGAACCCAAGTGACCTGTATCTAAAATATCATCTCTTTACTAGAATTTTTTTTATATCCCAATCTCATCTGAGTTGAGAAATAACATAACATAAATGCTAAGGCTGGCCCTCTGACATTGACCTGCAGGTAGTCCCCTCTTGTTAAGTGTGTAACAGTCCTAGAGTCTGGCTTCCATTGAGACTATAAGAAAAGACTGGCTTTGGTCATTCTTGTCTGCTGAGGGGAAGAAGTATGTAAGTTCACTGATGGATGCTGAAGCAGAGTTAAGTTTTCAAGCAGGAGAAAATAAAAAGATTGACTTGAAAGAAGTAAGAGGTGAGGTTAGTAGGTGCTTCAAGGCAAAAAGACTCGATGGGGGGCAGATTCTTGTAGACAAGCAAGCATTCTAAGCATATTATCCAATTACACAAAATTTAAGGACAGCCAGGTCTACATGGCAAGTTGCTGAGAGCCTATCTCAGGAAAAATAATAAAATAAATTTAAAAATTCCCACAAAATTTTTAAAAAATAAAGAAATTCTCAGACACAGTGGCACACAACTATACTCCCAATACTCAAGCTGAAGCAAGAGTATCTCATATTCAAGGCAAGCCCAAGCTGCATAGTAAGGTGGAGGCTGGCTCATTACATACATAAGAACTTGTAGAAAAGTTCATTTAATTATTTTTTAAATGAAATTTTAAAAGTGAAATAAAGAGCAGTATTTACTGATTTATAAGATAAAAATATATTAATTAGACATGATTTTTAGGGACAATATGGATTCCATTTGCCTGAATCTAAATCCTGTCTCGCTTCTAGTTGCTAATGGATTTTCTTGGGTCAAGTCATTTAACTTCTCTATTCTTTGATGTCCTCAAATAAAACTGGGACTGTTTGAGAATTAAATGAGTAAAAGTTGCACAGAGTTTACAGTAATGACTGGCACCAAGTAAAATCTCTTGCTATTTCTGCTAAAAGTGTAAAATGCTACCAAAACTTAATGCTTCAAACAATGAGCACTGTTTTGTGGGAGCAGTGAATTGTTGGCATCCCCATGAGGTACATAGTCTCTCCATTGTGCTAGGACAGGTCTCATCTCAATTTTCCAAAGATTTTTCCACACTTTCTTTCCTGCACCTCACTCTGATCATCTCAGATAAACCAGCTTCCATTGTTAAAGAGCACACTCGGAACTGTTTTGTTTTGTTTTCCCTGAGATTTTATCCCTCTTTATACAGAATGCATTTACATAGAGATACTAGATCCCATTTTTTGTGTGATCTTTCCTTAATGTACTATCAATATATTTTTGGACAGCTTTTCCTTTCTATGGCCCAGGAAATATAAAGCTTCTCTTGAACCACAGTGATGTATCAATGTTTCCCATTTATAAAAACTTTGATACCTGCATGTAATAGACCAGAGTTTTGCAAGTTATGGTTAGTCCTTTTTGTTTTTAATGTACTATCCAGTGCAGCTACTACAGTTATTATTAGACTGCATAAAATGTTGGGCCAAATATAACATGAAGAAATAATGGACAGAGTAAACTAAATAATTTTAGATGAGTTGTTTATTGGTAATTATTGGTCATCTTTGTTGTATAATTTCCTTCATAATAAATGCAAAATATTTCTGATCTATTGCCTATAGCTAGCCTTCAGGTGAGATGAATTGTTATCAGAAGAAAGAAAAGAACTTAAGGATGGGATCTTTATGAAAGTCACTTTTAGGGTTGCCTTTCTTTGTATGAGTATAGTATAGTCAATGATAGGATTAAATTTCTCTGGCCTTTCCATTTGAGTAGAGAGTATGCCCATTTCATTTATCTTTTAATCAGGCTGCCATGTTGAGATCACCCTTATGAATATTATAGGAATGATGGGGATACATTCTCAATCCAGTTGCAAGCAAATTAAAGCAATCCATTGAAACATTTGGCAGACATACCTTTAGAAAAATCTAGTTTAAACAGAGGTAAATATGATTTTCATTTATTTAAATTACTTTCCAGTGTATTTCTATAAGATATTATGAAATGAGTAAATAGCAATAAAATTTATACAGAGCCCAAAAGAAAAATGAAACCCAACACAAAAAAAAATTAATCTGTAAAAGTTGTAATTATAGCTGGTCATGGTTGCGCATGCCTTTAATCCCAGCACTCAGGAGGCAGAGGCCTATGAGTTTGAGGCCAACATGGTCTACAAAGCAAGTCCAGGATAGCCAGGGCTAAATGGAGAAACCCTGTCTCAAAAAACCAAAAAAAAAGTTTTAATTATTTAATGATAAAAATAATCACCCAAGCTAAAACTACAAATATCCTTCTGTAATTCCCTCATTTTGAGCTCTATAAATTTCCTATAAATTTGTGACCTTCTTCCCATAGTGAGTTCTAATTTAGCTTTGTTCTATTAATAGGTTGTCTAATGACATCCTGAGAGCTCAACAATACAGATGTTAAAATAACAATTGAGTATCTATGAACATGAGCAATGGTTTCTCAGATTTATAGATGGAGATGTTTTTCTTTTTCTTTTTTCTTTTTTCTTAGGTCTGGACATCAAGCTCCAGCCCTCGGAGTACCTGCAGAAGCCAGTAAACTGGAAAGAAGCCACAGTACAGGAACAGTTTAACACATGTGGTATAAGGTGGAAAAAGGAATAATGGGGAATAGAAATCGTTAAGAAGAGGATAGGAAGGATAACTAACAGTGGTCTTAAACACACACACACACATATGGAAACCTATAGTTTTATAATATTCCCTTAAAATATACACATCTGTGCATACACACACACATGCACACACACATGCACACACACACGCACACACACACACACACACACACACACACACACACACAAACACACACACCATATAAAAGAATTTAAATGGAGTTCACCCCAAGGTGTCATAGGTTGCTAAACAAAAGGCCCAGTTCCGCAAGTGAAATACTTCATTTAAAACTGTGGGTCAGAGTTTTAAGTGAATGAACTCTCAGCAATAAAAGTTATTATAAATGGCAAATTGCCATTGCCCTTGGTTGCTCTCCAGAACTTGATAGTAATATCCTATTACTGAAGACACCACACACTTAGTTACAGGGTATAGACGCCTGTTAGTTTTCATAGTAAGAGAAGGTACTATGCATGTTCTATGTAGGTGCTATACAGGGAGGAAAATGTCACCAATAAATAGTCTTAGCCTGCTGCAAACCCTGTAAGCTACAACAGTAACCAACTTATAATAAGACATACTTATTATTACACCAGTGACATAAATGTTATGAGGGTAACAAACACCTTTCTGATTAGATTAAGTCTACTCTAAAAAAAATTCATGCCTAGTACTATACATCTGGCCGAGAATTAGGGGACCTGGAAAATTCATAAGCCCTAGAGAGGAACCTACTACATTATTTTACTAAATAGACATAGAATACCACTGTCTATGAAACAGTTATTTCTGTATCCAAAGATTAGCAGAGCTCTCAGTCACCATCAGAGAATCCTCCTTTTGCTGTAGACAGCAGTTAATAAAGAGGTTTACAGTCAGTCAAAGTACACCTGAGGAGTGTGCAGGCATAAGCAGGAATTTTATATCCCACCTTCTCATGCCAAGGTTCAGGGATCATTGAAGAAGATATGTAAGAAAGATTATGAGAGCTAGAGATTCGGAAGTACTATGGCAACCATTTTCACAATGTTCATTCTTCTGACTCACAACCATGGAAGGTTTCTCTATCTCTTAGTGTCTGCCTCAATTTCTTTCTTCAGTGTCTTGAAGCTTTTATTGTAGAAATCATTCGTATTATTAATTAGGTTTCTACTTAGGTGTTATAGTTTTTATAGCAACTGTGAGTGGCATTGTTTCACTAATTTATTTTTCAGTATGTTTACCATCAACATATAGAAATGCTACTGAGTTTGTGCATTAATTTTGTGTTCTACAACTTTACTGAAGATAGTATGGTATTTTTTGTGGGTTCCTTAACTTCTTTTATGTATAATATCACATTATCTGCAAAAAAATTGTAGTTTTGACTTTCTCTTTTCCTATTTGTATTCTTTTTATTTCTTTCTCTTATTTTATTTTTCTACCCAAGACTTTACATTCTTTTATTATACTGAATAGACATGGAAATTGTGGATACCTTTGTCTTTTCCCTTATCTTCACAGGAATGATTTGAACTTTTCTCCATTTATTATTATGTTGGTTAGAAGTTTGTCTTATATAGACTTTATTATCTTAAGACTTCATCATCTTCTTCCGTCTAGCCTGTCCACAAGTTTTGTGAGGGATATTTAATTCTTTCAAAGGCTTTTGAATTTATTTGCATAAATTGAGGTAATTATGTGATTTGCATCCTTGAATCTATTTATATAGTGAATTACATTTTTATTTAAATATATTAGATCATTCCTCTACACTTAGAATAAAGCCAACTTGACCATGATGTTCAATCTTTTCATGTGATCTTCAATTCAGTTGGTAAGTATTTTAATGCAAATCTTTGAATCTATATTAATCGGGAAGATCAGTGTATAATTTTGTCATATGTGTTATATGTCATAATGGTGTTATATGATTTTGACATCATGATAATATTGACTTAAGAGTCTGGAGTCATTGATTACTATTTTGTGTGATAATTTGAACAGTATTGGTGGAAGTTCTTTGAAGATCTGATAGAATTCTGCAGTGAAGCCACCTGGTCTTGGGGTTGTTTTGTTTGGAAGACTTTTATTTCTGCTTCAATCTAATTGTTGGTTTTGGTTCTGCTTATTTACTTCACTTTTGTTCATTTTGGATAGGACATACACATTAAGAAAAGTGTCTACTTCTTTTAGTGCTTCGAATTGAGCAGAATGTAAGTTTTTATGATATACTTCCATGTAATTTTTCCTTTTTTACTTATCCTTCTGTTATATATTACATTCCAATCATAATTTTCCCTCCTCCTCCCCTTTAAGTTCCTCATTCTCAACTCCCCTCATCTTCTCTTCCTCCCTTTTCCCTTCAGAAAAGGTCAGGCATTCCAAGGATATCAACCAAACATGGCATAACAAGGTAGAATAAGACTAGGCACATCCCCTCATATTAAGTCTGGATGGGAAAACCCACCAGGAGGAAAAGGAACTCACAAGTAGGCAAATAGTCAGAGACAGCCCCCACTTCCACTGTTAGGAGTCCCACAAGAACACCCACCTACTCAGCCAAAATATATATGTGGAGGGCCTACATCAAACCCCTACTAACTCCCTGATTGTTAGTTCTGTTTTTATTAGCCCCTATGAGACCTGATTATTTGATTTTGTGGGCCATGTTACTCTGAGAGGCTTCAGCCTTGCTATTCTTGTATTTCATTGGTATTTGTTGTTAACTTTTCATCTCTAGTTTTATTAATTTATGTCTTATCTCTATCTTTTATTGATTTGCCTAAAGATTTGTCAATTTTAACTTTTCACAGAACTAGCTTTTTATTTAATTCTTGCTATGTATTGCTTTTGAAGTTTTTATTTCATTGACTTATGCCTTGATCTTAATTTTTTTTCCAACTGCCATTTTTCAATTTTAATTGTTCTTATTTTTCCAAAGTCTTAAGGGGTATCATTAGGTTGTTTACTTAATATAAAAAATCTTTGACATAAGCATTTAGTACTGTAAACACTCTTCTTAGGACTGCTTTTAATGGATCTCAAAGATTTTGGTATGCTTTCTCATTAAATTCTAAGGTTTTTTTTTATTTCCTTCTTGACTTCTTCAGTGACTAAATTACCATTCAATAGTGTACTGTTTAGTCTACATGAGTTTGTTCTATACTGTTGGTACCTAGCTTTATTCAATTGTAATCACAAAAACATACAGGATTTTATTTAGATTTTTTTATGATAGATAAGTGTGTGTGTGTGTGTGTGTGTGTGTGTGTGTGTGTGTGTGTGTGTCCTAAAATATGGCTTATTTTGTAATGTTCCATGTGTTGGTAAGAAGAATGTATGTTCTTTACTCTTTGGGTGGAATGTTCTGCAGACTTCAGTTCAGTTTATTTGATTTAGGGTGTCATTTAATTCCAGTGTTTCTTGTCTAATTTTTATCTAGATGACCAATCTATTGGTAAAGGTGGAATATTGAAGTCCACACAAAACTGTGCTGGGGTGAATTTGGGGCTTTAGATCTAGTAGTATTTGTTTTATGAAATTGGGTGCACCTGTGTTTGGTGAACATACATTTAGAATTTTGACAACCCCTTGATGGACTGATTATTCCTTTGATGAGAATGAAGAGAACTTCTTTATCCCTTCTTCTTTGTTTTTGTTTAAAGTTCATTTCTCTAATAGTTGGGTAGACATATCAGCTTGTTTTCTAGTTCAGTTTCCTTGGGATATCATTTTTCATCTTCTTCCCCAAAGGTATTGTCTTTCTTGGTGGTGATGTGTTTCTTGCAGGCAGCAAAAGATGAACACTGTTTCCTTATCCAATTAATAGTTTGTGTCTCTTCATCAAAGAATTAAGGCCATTAAAATTCAGAGTTAATATTTAAGGGTGTGTATTAAGTTCAGGCATTTTAATGATTTCTGGCGTATTCATAAATGTATCTTGATAACTGTCATGGTCTTCTCAGGGTGTTCTAACATGCCTACATTTTGTAATAACATTTATTTATTAATTTAAATTACATCTTGGTCTCAGCCCCCACCCTCCTCCCCACCATTCCCACCCTCCCACCCTCTACTCCCTCTCTCATCTATCCTTATCCTAAAGTGTGGGGGACCCCCAGGTATCAGCCCTCCTCAGTTCATCAGTCACATGAGGGCTAAGAGCTTCCTCATGCTCTGGGGCCTGACATGGCAGCTCAGCTGAGGTAAAGTGCCCCACTAATAGGTAACAAAGTCCATCACTGAGACACCCCCCCCCCCTGCTAAGGGATGTGTATGACAAAGTTGCCTATCATCTATATTTGTATGAGGGGTCTAGGTCTAGTCTAAGCTTTTTTTTTTTTTTTCTTTTTCCTTTTGGTTAGCATTTCAGTCTCTGTAAGCCTCTAGAAGCCTAGATTGGTTGGTTCTGTTAATCTTCATGTGTTGATCTTGACCCCTCTGTATCTCTCTATTCCTCCTCCCTCTCTTGTACACGGCTCCCAGAGCTCCACCTTATGTTTGACTGTGTGCCTCAGACTTTGCTTTGATTGGCTGCTGGGTGGCATTTCTCCTATGCTAGTTATGCTTCTTTGGGTCTGTGGGTTGTAGGGCAGTTGTCCTGTACTACATGGCTAAAATCCAGTTATAAGTAAATATATACCATTTGCATCTTTTCTGGGTCTGGGTTAGCACAATCACAATGACCTTTTCTAGTTCCATCCATTTGGCAGCAATTGCATGATTTCCTTGTTTCTGATAGATAAGTAGTATTACACTGTATAAATGTACCATAGTGTTTTGTTATTCTTGTTGTTTTGTTTTGTTTTATTTTGGTTTGGTTTGGTTTGGTTTTTTGGGGGGAGGTTGTTTTTGTTTTTTGTTTTGTTTTGTTTGTTTGTTGGTTTTTTTGGGGGGGTTCATTCTACAGTTGAGGGACATCTAGGTTGTTTCCAGTTTCTAGCTATTACAAATAAAGCTGCTATGAACATAGTTGAGCCAAAGTCCTTGCACTTTGGTGAAGAATCTTTTGGATATATGCCCAGAAGTGCTATGGCTTGGTCTTGAGGTAGAGCTCTTCCAAGTGTTCAGAGATATGACCAGATTGATTTCCAAAGTGGTTATACAAGTTTGCACTCTCACCAGCAACGGAGGTGTGTTCACCTTTCTCCACATCTTCGACAACATGTGCTATCACTTGAGTTTTTGATCTTAGCCATTCTTACAGATGTGAGATAAAATCTCAGAGTAGTTTTAAATTGCATATCCCTGATGACTAAAGATGTTCAGCATTTCTTCAAGTGTCTCTCAGCCTTTAGAGATTTGTCATTTGTGAATTCTGTTTAGCCCTTTACCTCATTTTTGATTGGATTATTTGGTTTCTTGGTGTTTAATTTCTTGAGTTCTTTGTAAATTTTGGATATTAGTATTCTGTTAGGTGTGGGGTTGGCAAAGATATTTTCCCAATCTGTAGGCTGCCATTTTGCTCTAATAACAGTGTCCTTTGCCTTACAGAATTTTTTCCGGTTCAAAAGGTCCCATTTATTAATTATTGGTCTTAGATCCTGAGCTATTTAGTGTTCTGTTCAGGAAGTTATCATCTGTGCCAATGAGTTCGAGGCTTTTCTCCACTTTCTCTTCTATTAGATTTAGTGTGTCCGGATTTATGTTTAGGTCTTTGATCCACTGGAAATTAAGTTTTGTGCAAGGTGATAAAAATGGCTCTTTTTGCATACTTCTACATGTTGAAATCCAGTTAGACCAGCACCATTTGTTGAAGATGTTTTTTTTTTTTCCATTGTACAGTTTTGTCTTCTTTGTCAAAAGTTAAGTGGCCATAGGTGTGTAGGTTTATTTCTGGGTCTTTGATTCAGTTCCATTGATCCACCAGTCTGTTTCTGAGCCAGTACCATGCTATTTTTATTACTATTGCTCTGTACTACAGCTTGAAGTCAGGGAGAGTGATACCTCCAGGTGTTTTGTTGTTGTTGTTTTGTTTTGTTTTGTTTTGTTTTGTATAAGATTGATTTATCTATTCTAGGGTTTTTTTTTGTTTTTCATTTGAGGTTCAGAATTGTTATTTCAATGTCTGTAAAGAATTGTGTTATCATTTTGGTAGGAATTGCATTGAATCTATATACTGCTTTTGGTAGGATGATCATTTTTATTATGTTGATCCTACCTATCCATGAGCATGGGAGATCTTTCCATCATCTGTTACTTTTTAAATTTTGTTTCTTTTTTTTTTAAGTATGTGATCCAGTTCTTCAACCTTGCCTTCAAAGACTGATATTCTATCTTCTAGTTAGTCTACTCTATTGATGAGTATTTCTTTCTCCTTATCTTTTATTTGAATACATTGAAATTTTCATTTCCAGATTCATTAAAAGTTTGGATTTTCTCCATCTGGCGATATCTTAGAAAACTCAGAATAGTTCTACCTCTAGACCCAGCCATACCACTCCTTGGTATACATCCAAATAATTCCTCACCAAACCACAAGGACATATCCTCAACTGTATTCACAGCAGCTTTATTTGTAATAGCTAGAAACTGGAAACAACCCAGATGTCCCTCAACCGATGAATGGATTAAAAAAAAAAAAAAAAAAAAAACCTGTGGTACATTTACACAATGGAATACTATTCAGCTATCAGAAACAAGGAAATCATGCAATTTACTTCCAAGTGGATGAAACTAGAAAAGCTCATCCTGAGTGAGCTAATCCAGACCCAGAAAGATGCACATGGCATATATTCGCTTATAACTGGACTTTAGCCATATAGTACAGTATATCTATCCTACAACCAACAGACTGAAAGGAACAGGAACATAGACTTTGTTATCTATTAGTGGGACCCTTTGTCCTAGTAGAGCTGCTGTGTCAGTCCCTAGGAAGCTCTTAGCCCTCATATGACTACTGAACTGAGGGGAGCTGATATGTAGGGGCACCCTACCAAGGAGGAGCAAGATAGGTGGAAGAAGGGGGAGATGGAGGGAGGGTGGAACAAGGAGGGGTGGAGGGAGGGGACTGTGATGGAGATGTAACTTGAAGTAATAAATAAACATAAAAAGAAAGTGTGGATTTTCTTCAATATTTCTATCTCTGTATTGGATTATATTTTCATATCCTGAAGTGACTTCTTTGTTTCATTGATTTGTTTGTTTGTATGTTCTTAAGGCTGTTTACCTTTTTTCCTTTCTCAGTTCATTCAGCTGTTTGTTTATGTTCTCTAAATTCACTGAATTATTTGAGCAGGCTTATGAACATTATTTTGAAGTCTATGTGTTGAATTTTATATAAGTCATTCTTCTTAGAAATCACTGGATTTTATTTGTTAGTTGTGCCTTTTGCTGTGTGTTGCATCCCACTAGCCAGTGCCTAGAGGTGAGTTGTGTACTGGATTATTTAAGGGAGATAGAAATGGGTAAGGGGATTCTAGGTGAGAGTCGAACAGGATCTTCACTAAGCTGAGCTGCTTCAGCAGAGTTGGTTGGAGAAGGCTCATGGACCATAGAGGAATCAGTCAGTGGTGATAAGAGGACTACCTTACTTTGTCAACATCAGAGCAAACCACATGAGATAAATCAGCTAAAGTAAGATCCAGATTTTGAGTAGGGGTTGCAGGCTGTGGTGGAGAAAGTTGTTCATGTCTAATTCTGGTCCATGCTGGGTTGGGCTACAAGTGACAGTTGGGCTTCAGTAATCAGCCTGGTAAATAAAAAGTTGCACACAATAAGTATAGAGGGCATGCCTTCCATGATCCAGGCTAACCTGGTCCAAGCTTGGTCTCAGAGGTGTCGAGGCTGAAACAGACTCCAGGACGAGGGATAAATTACAGATGATGTATGTGGAAGGACTGCCTTACCTGTTCCTTCAAGGGTCTTAAGCAGTGAGACTGGAATACAAAGTAATCTTTTTGAGACGGGGTTTCTCTATGTATCTCTGGCTATCCTGAAACTCTCTACTTAGACCAGGGTGGCCTCAAACACACAGAGATACATCTACCTCTTCCTCACAAGTGCTGGAGTTAAAGGCATGTGCCCCAATGCTGGCTACAAAGTTAATTTTTTTAGTTAGTTGTTTTAACTATCTAGCACGCTAATGTCATTGACAGTGAGTCTCCATTGTTGAATAGATATTTCTGACTAAAATTAGTTTAGTTTTATAATCTGTTAAAAATTGCAAGTATACAATATCCTGGAAAAAATTATGGCAAGAATTTTCAGCCCTTCCTCCTTAAATCTAAAATTAAAATTGCCAATGCAAACTGTGCATATCAATGGATTTTCACTCAAACTACATAAATAACACTAAAAATCATTGTCAATCATTGAATTATGCTCTACCCATGATCTAAAACAATACATGCTTCATTGATGGTACATAATAACATATGGGTTAAAGGACATAACTGCATATGTTGGTGACTTATCCCTTAATCTCAAACGAACCCATTTCCATTAAGTTTATTAAGGTCTTTTTATTGATTATGCTGTTGCTGTTCACTTTATTTGTGGACAGGACTTGCTTTTAGTTAGTTTTTAATGTGTGCATTATTGTTATTCAGGTGCACTAAATTTTTTATGTCTTCAACCAGATTAATAAAATTTAATCTTTTAGTGAGAATTGCATAAACCAAGAAGTATTAAGCCTCTAAAGACCTCTATTTTGTAGGCTGACAACTTATTATATCTAGAATACATTAAATCAAAATACTAAACACCACAAATATCATCTAGTCAATATCTCTAAATGGGCAAATGAACATACAGTTGTCAAAAGAAGTACAAATGGCCAATGCTTGTGGACTTTTTACATTTTAATTTTGTGTATAAGGTTTCTTTGCCTGCATGTGTAGATTGTGCATTGTGTGCATGCAGTACCCACAGAGGCCAGAAAAAGGCATTGGTTTTCATAGGACTAGAGTTATAGGTGGGTGTGAGCTACCATGTAGTCTTCTGGATAAACAGCCAGTGCCCTTAACCACCGACCCATCTCTCTAGCTCCAGTCCTTGTATTTTTTTAAATGTTCAACATCCTTAGATATTAGGAAAATTGGAATAAAAACTACATTGAGATTCCATTTCACCCAAGCCAGACAGCAACAATCAAGAAAACAATTTTTTTTAATGCTGGTGAGGATATGGAGGGAAAGGACCACATACATGCTTATTTTAGTGCAGCTTTTATGGAAATAAGCATGTTGTACTTGTGTATTTAGGAATAATTGTTCTATGTAACAACAATTAATGAATAAAGAGGTCAAGAATTTGAAAGGGCAAAAAGGAATTATGTGAGAGGACTTGGAGGGAAAAGGGGGAAATGATGTAATTATACTATAGTCTCAAAAAATAAAAGAATTTTCAAAAAATAAGTCAGACTCAGAAAGAGAGTATCATAACCAGATAGTGGTGGCACACCATTTGAATTCCAGAACTCGAGAGGCAAAGGCAATTGGCTCTCTATGATCTCTGTTAGAGGCCAGCCTGATCTACATAGGAAGCTCCGGGACACCCAGGGCTACACAAAGAAACCAAAAGAAAGAACTAGAATGCACATATACACATATATAAACATGATTGTATATGTGTGCATATATATGTATATACATATATATATATATATTAAAGATTAAAGGAGGATTATTTGAGGGAAGGAAAAGAAAGATTAGGAAAGAAAGTGGAACAAGAAAAACCAGTGTTGGATAAATACTAACAAAGTACAATGACATATATGTATTATCTTCATTTTGTATATTAAGTTAAAATACCAGAGAAGTGCAACTCAAGATGACTCTGAGATTCCATCTCACACCTGTCAGAATGGCTAAGATCAAAAACGCAAATGACAGCACATGCTAGTGAGGTTGTGAAGAAAAGGAACCCTCCTCCATTGCTGGTGGAAGTTCAAACTTGTACAGCCACTATGGAAGTCAGTCTGGTGATGTCTTAGAAAACTTGGAATAGCCCTATCTCAAGACCCAGCCATACCATTTCTGGGTATCCACCCAAATGATAGCTCACCAAACCACAAGGACATATCCTCATTTATGTTCATAGCAGCCTTATTTGTAATAGCTAGAAACTGGAAACAACCTAAATGTCCCTCAACTGACAAATGGGTAAAAAAAAAAAAAAAATGGTACATTTACACAATGGAATACTATTCAGCTATCAGAAACAAAGAAATCATGCAATTTGCAGCCAAATGGACGGAACTAGAAAAGTTCATCCTTAGTGAGCTGACCCAGACCCAGAAAGATGCACATGTCATCTACTCACTTATAATTGGTTTTTAGACATATAGTACAAGATAACTATCCTACAACCAACACACCTAAAGGATCAGGAACATAGACTTTGCTACCTATTAATGGGACAATTTACCCTAGGGGTGATACCATATTGGTCCCCAGTGCAAGAGGAAGCTCTCAGCCCGCATATTGAACTGTTGAACTGAGAGGGGCTGATATGTAGGGACACTCCACATCATAGGAGTGGGATGGGTGGGAGAGTGGGGAGAGGGTGGGCGGGTGGAACAGAGAGAGGTGGAAAGAGGGCACTATGATAGAGATGTAACTTGAAGTAATAAATAAACACTCTTTAAAAATACAATATGAACTAGAAGAGAGGAAAAGAACAACAGTTCACTAGGATGTTCTCCCAAATTAACTTAAGGAAGAGATAATGCTTCTCAACTTCATGTTGAAGTGGAATTAAAGCAGTAAGGCCATATTATAAGTCTGAACTATTTGGCAATCATTCAGATGTGTGTAAGATGTATCAAATGCATTACAACACCCTCTGATGACTTTCAGGGGATTTGTTCCAGGCATGAGAGAGCCTAAAATCAGAAATCAAAGAAATCTGTTGATGTGTCTTTTAAATTAAAATTTACCAAATACAAATTGACCCAGGTGATTAAGTAATATATTTAGATGCAAAGACATTGAGCTTCTGGGATAATTTTAAAATTATTTCAATATAACCATTATGTTAAATATAATTTATCATAAAAATTACTAAAAATTTACCAAGTAATCAAATTGGTCTTTATCTAAAAGAAGGCAATTTTTATAATAGTATAAATATTAAGACTATCAGCCAGGCAGAGTAACACATGCCTGTAATTTCACCCAACTTTCAGTAGGCTGAGGCAGGATTGCAAATTAAAGGCCAGCCTAAGCTACACAACAAGTTCTAGGCAAGCCAAGTCTTAACAGCAATACACTGCCTGAAAAACAAACAATATAGGGCTGTAACTGTAGCTCAAAGGTATAGTACTTCCACGTATAAGAACCTAGACATCCAGTTGGACAAGCACCATTTGTTGAAGATGCTGTCCTTTTTCCATTGTGCAGTTTTGGCTTCTTTGTCAAAAATTAGGTGGCCATAGGTGTGTGGGTCCATTTCTGGGTCTTCAATTCAATTCCATTGATCTACTGGTCTGTTTCTATACCAGTACCCTGCTGTTTTTACTACTATTGCTCTGTAGTACAGCTTGAAATCTAGGATGGTGATACCTCTAGATTTTTTTTATTGTACAGGATTGATTTAGCTATTCTGGGTTTTTTGTTGTTCCATATGAAATTGAGAATAGCTTTTTCCACATCTATAAAGAATTGTGTTGGTATTTTGATAGGAATTGCATTGAATCTATATATTGCTTTTGGTAGGATAGCCATTTTTATTATGTTGATCCTACCTATCCATGAGCATGGGAGATCTTTCCATCTTCTAAAGGCCTCTTCCATTTCTTTCCTCAAGGGTTTGAAGTTCTTGTTGTACAGGTCCTTTTCTTGCTGGGTTAGAGTTACCCCCAGGTATTTTATATTGTTTGTGGCTATTGTGACGGGGGTTGTTTCCCTTATTTCTTTCTCAGCCCCTTTGTTTGTTATATAAAGAAGGGCTTCTGATTTTTTTGAATTAATTTTGTATCCAGCCACCTTGCTGAAGGTGTTTGTCAGCTGTAAGAGTTCTCTTGTGGCTGGTCCAACTGGATGTCCACTTGTAAAAGAATGAAATTAGACCCATACTTATCACCTTGTACAAAACTTAAGTCCAAGTGGATCAAAGACCTTAACATAAGGCCAGTCACACTAAATCTACTAGAAGAAAAAGTGGGAAAAACCCTTAAACTCATTGGCACAGGTGACAACTTCCTGAACAGAACACCACAGCTCAGGACCTGAGACAAACAATCAATAAATGGGACCTCATGAAACTGAAAAGCTTCTGTAAGGCAAAAGACACTGTCATTCGAACAAAATGACAGCCTACAGACTGGGAGAATATCTTCACCAGCCCCACTTATTACAGAGGGCTAATATCCAAAATCTACAAAGAACTCAAGAAATTAAATGCCAAGAAACCAAATAATCCAATCAAAAAATGGAGGACGGAGCTAAATAGGGAATTCACAAAGGAGGAATCCCTAATGGCCGAGAGACACTTGAAGAAATGCTCAACATCCTTAATCATCAGAGAAATGTAACTCAAGACAACTCTGAGATTCCATCTCATACCTATTAGAATGGCTAAGATCAAAACCTCAAATGACAGCACATGCTGTCAAGGGTGTGGAGAAAGGTGAACCCTCCTCCATTGCTGGTGGGAGTGCAGGCTTGTGCCACCACTATGGAGGTCAGTATGGCGATATCTTAGAAAACTTGGAATAGCTTTGCCTCAGGACCCAGCCATACCACTTCTGGGTATACACCCAAATGACTCCTCACCGAATAATAATGAAGTTTCCTCATCTATGTTCATAGCAGCCTTATTTGTAATACCTAGAAACTGGAAACAACCCAGATGTCCCTCAACCGAAGAATGGATTAAAAAACTGTGGTACATCTACACAATGGAATATTACTCAGCTATCAGTAACAATGAAATTTGCAGCCAAATGGATGGAAGTAGAGAAGCTCATCCTGAATGAGCTAACCCAGGCTCAGAAGGATGCACATGGCATCTATTCACTTATAATAGGATTTTAGCTATATAGTACAGGATATCTATACTACAATCAACGCACCAATGGGAACATGGACATAGACTTTTTGTTTGTTTGTTTGTTTTTTAGTTTTCTCTCCCTGGCAATGAGACACTTTTCACTGGTGGTACTGCCTTGTAGGCTCCCAGTATATGAGGAGGCTCTTGGCCCTCATATGACTTCTAACTGAGGCAAGGGACTATTATGTAGGGACACTCCACTCCAGAGGAGTGGGATGGAAGGGTTAGGGGGTAGAGGGTGGGAGGGCGGGGCTGGGAGGGGGGCAAAGAGGACAATATGATGGAGATGTAACCTGAAGCAACAAATAAATAAATTCATTTATTAAAAAAAAAAAAGAACCTAGAGTCTATCCTACTACAGCACCCCTACCTCCCCAAAACCAAAACCCCAGAATATACATTATTTCTCATCCAATGATTCTTTTTTTTCTAAGGGTCTTGCATTTTTTAAGTGCGACAGATGGCTCAGCAGGTAAGAGCACTTGTTGCTCTCACAGAGGACCTAGATTCTGTTCCCAGCACCTACATATAACTCCACTTTCAGGGGATCCAGCAACTTCAATGGACACCAGGCATACATAAGGTGCACAGACATGCAGACAAAACACCCATATATCTAAAATAAAATAAATTACCTTTAATAAAATTCTAAAACGTTAAGCTGTGTGTAGTGGCTCACACACTTGGGAGGCAGAGGCAGGCATATCTTTGTGAGTTCAAGGCCAGCCTGGTCAACAGGTCAAGTCCAGAATATCCAGGACTACACAGAGAAACCCTGTCTCAAAAAAAAAAAATCTAAAACATTATCTGAAATGCATACCTTTCAAAATGCTTTGATTGAAAGCAATGTCAAAATTAACTAAGTGGTTACTTCCAAAGGGTGATGGCTCTGAATAGGGTTTTTATATTTCTAAATATTTGTCAGTTTTATAATCAAAAAGCATAACTTGGTGGCAATTTTAAGAAAGACAATGAAACCGTACCTTCAGGATATATAGTTAATTTTTCCTACCCCACATTCTGTCTACGTATCATTAGATCACATTGACAGCTTGATAAAGTTAACCATCAAAGCATAAACAGCATCTCCAACATGTGGTTCAAAGAATTAGAAATGACAGAAGAGTGGTACACACTGTCTCACGGGAAAGAGCAACAGAGAAAGCAAATTATACACAGATGATGTCATTCCAAATGCCAACTGGTCCCTTGTTACTCACATTAATCTATGCTGAATGTATTCATTTTTATGTATTTCAGGTTTTTATGTACTTTGGTCATATAAGTCCAATTTTATTTTTCAAGAAAAGTACAAAAATCCAATCAAGGTACTTTGAACAAGGCAATGCTGAGAAAGCTTTACTCTGCCAACCAAGGCATTATTCTTAAGATGAAAGTTCATTATTATCTCTTCTAAGATGTTACCTTATCTGTGCCATGGTCCTCTTGTTCAATAACTTCCATTAAAATTTCTCTGTTTCCAAATCAAAGAAAATATTGAGGTACATGCCGTATCTCTGAAGATCTAAGACTCCAAATGCATTGGGCCTTTAGAAGTGCAACTACAGAGAAACCACAAAGGACTATAAAGCAGGATGAAATATTAGCTGTGGCCCTTCTACAGACTAAAGCCAAAGGAGTTTTGTTTGGCTTGTGAAACTCTATGATTTATTACTCTTCAACTAACCCCCAATGAAAGTATTGCACTGTCTCTGGTATGGACTTTGGAAATGTCACTAGGTATCAAGTACGTAAGAGAGAGAGACTGACTTAGCATATAGACTGAGTCTATCACTATCAGTAACACTATAAAAGCATAATACAAAATATTTCCTAAATCCCTTCTGGCTAGTAAGAAAGACTAAACCCTAAGCTAAGAGCTTACAGGGTCCTGATTTATGGCCACCATTTTCAATACACTGGCTTGCTCACTCATAATAAGGTTGAAATCATGATGTGCCTTTTATATTTAGGAGCAGTCTATTTTCAGTCCCTGGTTCAGGAATCAGAAATAGCAAAAGAAACATGTTGCTAGATGTATTATCATGTGGTAAGAATACAAACTCTGAGAGGATGACAAGGACAAATTGCTGATTCACCCAACCCTGCTAAAAATAGAATAGAAACACTTTCATATTGGCTATGGCTGCAGTGATGGCAATTCTAGTCACTGAGGAATATTACATCAGAACTTGTTTAGTAATGTATAGTTTAATGTTATTGGCAGGACTTAACATTTGCTCCCTATTTCTTCATGGGCCCCTTATGTTGCTTAATTTGGAAGCATTATACTAGTAACATTTCAAATCCAGTGGAGGAGAATGCTAGTCAAAAAAACATAAGGAAGTATGCTGAGTAGTTTTATGTCAGCTTAATGTAGTTAAAGCCATAGGAGAAGAGGGAACTTCAGCTGAGAAAATGCTACCATAAGATCAAGATCAGGCTATAGGCAAGCTGATAGGGCATATTCTTAATTATTGATTGATTTTGGAGTGACTAACCCATTGTGGATGAGGCCTGGCTGATGCCACTAGGTTTTATAAGAAAGCACACTGACTAAGCCATGGGGAGCAAGCCAAAAAGCAGCACTTCTCCATGCCCTGCACATCAGCTCCTGCCTCCAGGTTCCTGTCCTATTTGAGTTCCTGTCCTGGCTCCCTTCAGTGAGGGACAGTGATGTGGAATTAAAAGCCAAATAAATCCTCTCTTCTGAAAGTAGCTTTTGATCATGGTGTTTCATTACAGCAATAGCAACCCTAACTAGGACAGGGAATGACTTTGATTCTCTAAGTTTCATTGACCAAACATGTGGGTCATTCACCCACATGCAAACTTCACATATGTAGGGAGTATCTTAGTGCACATGGCTTATGGTAGGTCTCAGAAGTACAGGAAAAGGTAGAATGTGGAAAGTTGGGGTTGTGGGTCACTAGGTGTAAGATGATGTCTTAGAATACATCTTTAAATTTAAAGTTAAAATTTAAAACAATTCCACAGATTTGGTGATGATTTTGTTAAGCTGATCAACATTTCAAAACATTCTAAAAGTTAATGAATGTTCACAATGGGTCCACATTGAAGAAAATAGGTCATATTGCATGCCAAACCTAAGATGAGGAGAACTAAAATAAAATAAAATTTAAAATATGATGCTCTGAAATTAAGAACAAAAGTTTTCTCCTACTAAATAACCATATAAATAGCATTACTAATAGTGTGAGACACTCCCCCAAAGTCATAATTTTGTTACTTTATAGGACATATTGGCTACATATTAATGTCTTAAACTGTTGATAACAGAGGTAATTTGTTTCCAAACCAGCACCTTCAGTTCTATCCCTTAGAATAGAAAACAATTGCCAAAACTCTAAGAATGAAAACAAACATTAATTTGCAAAATGTTGTTTATTACATTCACAGCTGGAAGGCTAATAAACCCTGGAAAGATATTTTCCATTCTAGTCAAACTCAAATAATAGTGTCTACATCTTCATTTAACAGAAAATAAGTCTGAAGGAAAGATATTAATCTCTAAATCCCTGCCATTCATCATCAAGGGCAAATTAGGTAAGTGCCTGCTGCTTCTGCTGTTTCAATAATTCATAGGTTCTCCCACAAAGCTGTTTCAGTTACATCTCTAGGAATAAAGCATCTTTGCTGTTGAATTCACAGGAGGACTTTAAATAACTGACTTTGATGTTTCATGAACTAAATTCTAGCCAATCTAAGTGGGTTGGACATCATTTAACCACCAGTCTCATACTTGGCCAAAACAGAAAAGTGGTTGGTAAACTTGTCTTTGTCCTTCACTCACCTTTGGGTTCTCTTTCATTGCAGCTGTTTGGTGCTATGACATTGTCTAGGTGTCTGGTGACTCAGAGTTAACTCCTGTTTCTTCCACCTTATTACCAAAGCAAACAAACAAACAAAACAAAAGAACAAACTGATTCATACTACAATGTGAATAGCACTCACCATGTCTACCCTTGTAGGAATATTTACCTTTGAATATTAATAAGAAAACAAGACAAACCAAAAACATCAAATGGCTGTTAATACTTAAGTAATCTGTCTTATAAGCCAGGGTGATAAATCAAAATAAACATTTCAAGCAGTTCACACAGAGCTGAAATTAGACTGGAAAACATTTTAGACAATATCTCATCCTTGATTGGTCCTTTCAAGATTCATAAATAAGTAGAGTAAATCACCCCCTCTCTTTATCACTCTGTAAATATCCATTTCTTTATTTACCAGTTGTAAAGTATTTCCTTTACTCACTCAACACTCACTTGTTTATTCAATGTGTACTCTGCTCCAGACACCACTTGGGCTCTAAAGGTCCAAGTAATGATGGAGATCACTGACCCTGCCTTCTTGCAGCTCACATTCCGGTGGTGAAGATATGTGTAATGAAAGTGTTGGGGTCTGAATGCTCTTCAGTTCCCTTCTCAAGCACAAACCTTAATCCAGGTGTGGTCCATGACTGGAAAACTGGAGGCATGAGATAAGGTCCAATGTCTTCAGGGGCAAAACAAGGCCAAAAGGGGAGAATGGGGTCAAGGACACAGTTTGTTTAAGCTCTGTTTGTAATGTAATCTCTAGGAACTAGATAAATGGTATATAAACAGCAATGAGAAAAACAAAAGTTATTCATTCTTGAAGTGAACCCAGAGTCTTGTGTCTCTGTCTACCCACTTTTAGCCACCTTGCCAGGTTTCTGTGATATACACAGATATTCTGGTCATGGCATGAAAGTAAGGAAACAAGTAAACATAGTGATTTCATAAATTTTTAAAAAGTCACTGGAGCAATAAAGTGCTAAGACAAGTTGTAGATAGAAGAGTATCAATGATAAAAGTAATGAACTTCTCTATGACAGACATCCTTCTGAGGCAGAAACGTGAAAATGGGCCAGCCAAGCAAACTGCTAAGGAAAAAAGCATCATATCCCAGGCAAGGAAAAGGAAGCACAAAGACCTTACTCTAGAAATGGACTTATCATATTTCAATAAGAGAACAGAGGTCAGGGTCTTAGAACACAAATAAGTATAAGTGATGTGAGATCATGCTAGAAAGACAGCAGGAGCTGAACCTTGAAGTCTAGAGTCTCCACTCTGAGAGAGTAGCAAGTCATGGATGAGACAGAGAAACAGGTCTGACCTGATTTATAGTTTACCAATCTATAAATATCACTCTAGCACTATACCTTGCCAGAACCCAATCATAACTTTTTTTTGATTGGTTGGTTGGTTGGCTCATTTGTTGATTGATTGGTCAATTGGTTGGTTTATTGGTTGCCTGGTTCATTAGTTGGTTGGTTGGTTGATTGATTGGTTGGTTGGCTGGTTGATTGGTTGGTTGTTTTTTATTTTTTTATCTTAGTACTTGAGAAAGTAGGTTCTAGAATTAGAATGGTTGAAGCACTTGCCTTCACCTCTTATAGGCTACTGACTTTTGAAAAGTTATATAACCTCCCTTAGTCAAGCATAGTCAGTTTTTAAGTATATAAAACAGTAGGGATTTACACTTACTGATAGAAAACAGCTCTTGAAATGGATCCTCTCCATCTGACTACATTCAACAAATGACTACTACCCAACTGTTTTGTCAAAACACTACTTGATGACTTTCTCTCATAACTCACATCTATTTATCACTCATTTCTACCTTCAAAACAAAGCACCTTGTAACTCTTACTAATATCATGTCTGTTACTAAACAGTACATCTCTCCATTATCTCTCTTCTGGGTTTCTACCACCACTTTCTAACACTTAACTCTTTCTGTTACTCTTAGAAGGTATAGTCTAGATTTCACAAGGCAGAAAAATAGTATTTTCAAGAGCAAAATATCATGTTACCACCATATCTGCAACTCTCAAATGATTACCTATACAGGAATTTTAACCCAACAACATAACTGATCTGGAAAGAGATCACATCCAAAGAACTTTTAGGTCTGTGTGATCCAGCTTGAATGACACCTTTAATCCTGCTGACTGGAATACAGACATGCCCTTATCATACCTTTAATTCCAAACAATGAAGGTAAAGTTAGTTTGTAGAAGGAAGTACCCATGTTTGAAAGTGACATCTAATTGAGAGACAGACAAAGTGACAAATCAGAGAAAGATTTGACAGAATAGGATATACTCAACTCTCATGAGAACAGAGAGGAAAGAGAAGCTACTTGAGAAAGGAGCTCAGAAAGAGAGGAGGAGGCAGTTTACTAGGACAGTTTTACAGAGACAGTTTGAAGAAAGAACAAGTTAGACATAGCTGAAGGAAGACACATTGAGCCAGAAAATGAGAAGGATCCCGAAGATTAGAACGATTGCTAGAGTTAGTTTGAGACCAAGAAGAGCAATTCAGAGAAGCAAGTTTGAATCAGTCAGCTTAGAGAAGAATTTTGAACCAGAGAGCTGAGTTGAACCAGCCAGCCAGAGTTCATAAAGAAATAGAAAGGGTGAGATTATTCAGCAATAATTCTCAGAGGCTGAAAAGTCCTAGGCCTAGATAAGATTGTAGGGAGGCTAGAAACTTCCAGGAGTAGGCCTAGGTTAGAAGTTGGAGGCAGTTAGCCCTTGATAAAACAATTACAGCAAGAGAATAAAAGTTACTTTTACAATTACCACTATGTAAAGCCCAGTCTCCCTATCATGACATGTGAGATTCTGATAACCCGATTCTCTCTTCTCTCTTACCTGACACCGCCTGGTATTCTTTTTCAGATTTGAACTCTCCCATCCCAAAGCTTTTCCACTTTCTTCTCTCCATCCTTCTTCCCCAGATAGTCAAAGCCTCTGGAATGTTTACTGATGTGGTTATTTGAGTTGTCCCCTACAAGTATTTTCATGATTAGTCCCCTGTAGATGAGCTATTTGGAAGGATTAGTAGGTGTAGCCTTGTAAGAGATGGTGTGTCACTAGGGGTGGGCTTTCAGGTTTCAAAAACCTAGGCCAGACTCGTGTGTGTGTGTGTGTGTGTGTGTGTGTGTGTGTGTGTGTGTGTGTG
>CAJQZJ010032535.1:3801279-3836827 GCA_907164525.1 Lophiomys imhausi
CAGAATATGGCATTCAAAGATGTGGTCTTAAATTAAGATTTTTTTTTGATATCGTGACATATCAGCTCCTGACAGCACCCCCTATTCTACTCCAAGTAGAAGAAAAGCATCGAAGAATCTCCAGTGTGAGATGGTTGAATTAGTGGCAAGCCTATCTCTTGGCAAGTAAAAACTCCTTGCTTCAACTGCAGACAGACTGCTGTCCAAAAAGGACAAAACTTGGTAGCACGAAAGTCGACAGCCTAGCTCTGCCAAGACAGGGTAGGTTAGTCCTTCATAATCCCTGCTCTACAATAAATGTCTGTCAGAGAAACAGGACCAAAAGGCTAAAGACTGATGCTGGAATGTATGGAGAGAAAATGGGAACTGTCCAGGTAGTCACTGGTTTGTCATTTCTTAGTATTGGAAGCTGCAGGCCCTGCACTTCCTATATAATCAGATACATTTATCCTTCTCATCTCTCTGAGGTGGTTGAAGAATAGACAGCTTGAGTCTCATAGCTAAAGTTTGAGTTGTTTAGGAATCAAGAGGGCATTCTAGATCTAAGAAGATGGTTATAGTAGTGATGCAAGTTAGTATGAAAACTAAGTCAGTTATAGATCTTTAAACTCTTGGAGATGGTTAGAAGGTAGAAGGTTAAAGTCAGGGACCAAATATGTATGAACTGGACATTGGGAAGGTATACTGGGCCATTTAACTCTCATAAATGTGGCATATTTAATTCTGCTGTTTTGTATAGAATTTACTGTTATAAGAGAAAGAACCATTTGTTGGATTGAAAAGGGAAGCTGTTGGGGGGGAAAAGGGGGGAAGGGTGGGACAGGAAGGGGAATAGGGAAGGGTTTGTGACTGAGATGTAACTTGAGGAAAAAAAAATAAAGTACTTAAAAAAATAAATAAAAATCTTTCTGAAACACACAAAAAAATAAAAAAAATAAGAAAGTATGCAATTTGAAAAAGAAAAAAAAAGAAATGAAAAGGGGGAAATAACAACAGACATTGAGGAAATCCAAAGAATCATTAGTTCCTACTTCAAAAATTTGTACTTCACAAAATTGGAAAACCTAAATGAAATGGACAATTTTCTTGCTAGATTACACCTACCAAGGTCAAATCAAGAACAGGTAAACAAATTAAACAGACCTACAACCCTTAAGGAAATAAAAGATGTTGGCTTTTTTCCAACCAAAAAAAAGCCCAGGGCCATGTGGTTTCAGCACAGATTTCTACCAGACCTTCAAAAAAGAGTTAATACCAATATTCTTCAAACTCTTCCACAACATAGAAACAGAAGGAATACTGCTAAACTTACTCTGTGAGGCCACGGTCACCCTGATACCTAAGCCTCACAAAGACCCAACAGAAAAAGAAAATTTTAGACCAATTTCCCTTATGAACATTGATGCAAAAATACTTAATAAAATAATTGCAAATCAGATCCAAGATAACATCAAAAGCATCATACACCATGATCAAGTAGGCTTCATCCCAGGGATGCAGGGGTGGTATATAAGAAAATCTATCAATTTAATTCACCACATAAACAAGCTGAAAGAAAAAAAACCACATAATCATCTCATTGGACGCTGAAAAAACTTTTGACAAAATCCAGCACCCCTTCATGTTAAAAGTCATGGAGAGATCAGGCATACAAGGACCATACTTAAACATAATGAGGCAATTTACAACAAGCCAATAACAAACATCAAACTAAATGGAGAGAGACTTAAAGCATTTCCTCTAAAATCAGGGACAAGGCAAGGCTGCCCACTCTCCCCACATCTCTTCAAAATAGTACTTGAAATTTTAACTAGAGCAATAAGACAACTAAAAGAAATCAAAGGGATACAAATCAGAAAGAAAAAAGTAAAAGTATACCTATTTGCTATTTGCAGGTGATGTGATAGTATACATATGTGACTCCAAAAATTCCACCAGAGAACTCTTACAGGTGATAAACACCTTCAACAAGGTGTCTGCATACAGAATCAATGCAAAAAAATCAGTAGTCCTTCTTTACACAAAAGATAAATGGGCTGAGAAAGAAATAAGGGAATCAACACCCATCACAATAGCCACAAATAATATAAAATACCTGGGGGTAACTTTAACCAAGCAAGTGAAAGACCTGTATGATATGAACTTCAAGTTCCTGAAGAAAGAAATTGAAGAAGATATTAGAAGATGGAAAGATCTCCCTTGCTCATGGATAGATAGGTTCAACATAAAAAAAATGGCCATCTTAACAAAAGCAATATACAGATTCAATGCAATTCCTATCAAAATACCAACACAATTCTTTACAGATCTTGAAAGAACAATCCTCAACTTCATATGGAATAACAAAAAACCCAGAATAGCTAAATCAATCATGTACAATAACAGAACATCTGGACGTATCATCATTCCAGATTTCAATCTGTACTACAGGGCAATAGTAATAAAAACAGCATGCTACTGGCATAGAAACAGACCAGTTGATCAATTGAATCAAATCAAAGACCTAGAAATAAACCCACACACCTACGGTCACTTAATTTTTGACAAGGAAGCCAAAACCATACAATGGAAAAAGGCAAGTATCTTCAATAAATGGTGCTGGTCTAACTGGATGTCAACATGTAGAAGAATGCAAATAGAACCATACTTATCACCCTGTACAAAACTTTAGTATAAGTGGATCAAAGAGCTCAGCATAAATCCAGACACACTAAAATTAATAGAAGAGAAGGTGGGGAAAAGCCTAGAACTCATTGGCATGGGTAGCAACTTCCTGAACAGAACACCAATAGCTCAGGCACTAAAACAAACATTCAATAAATGGGAGCTTATAAAATTGAAAATCTCTGTAAGGCAAAGGACACTGTCCTTAGAGCAAAATGGCAGCCTACAGACTGGGAAAAGATCTTCACCAACCCAACACCCAACAGAGGGCTAATATCCAAAATATATGAAGAACTCAAGAAATTAAACACCAAAAAAAATCAAATAACCCCATCAAAAATGGGGTATAGAGCTAAACTGAGAATTCACAAAAAAGGAATCTCTAAAGGCCGGGAGGCACTTGAAAAAATGTTCAACATCTTTGGTCATGAGAGAAATGCAACTCAAAACAACTCTGAGATTCCATCTCACACCTGTTAGAATGGCTAAGATCAGAAACTCAAATGATAGCACACGCTGGGGAGGATGGGGAGAAAGAGGAACACTCCCCCACAGCTGGTGGGAGTGCAAACTTGTACAACCACTTTGGAAATCAATTTGGAGATATCTTAGAAAATTGGGAATATTTCTACCTCAAGACCCAGCCATACCCCTCCTGGGTATATATCCAAAAGATTCTACACCCAACCAAAAGGACATTGCCTCAACAATGTTCATAGCAGCTTTATTTGTAATAGCCAGAAAGTGGAAACAACCCAGCTGTCCTTCAACTGAAGAATGGATAAAGAAAAAACTGTGGTACATTTATACAATGGAATACTACACAGCTACCAGAAATAATGAAATCATGTCATTTGAAACCAATGAATGGCTCTAGAAAAGCTCATCCTAAGTGAGCTGACTCAGTCCCAGAAAGATAAATATGGTATGTACTCTCTTATAAGTGGATGTTAACCATGCATCACAGGACAACCAACCTACAACCCACAGACCCAAACAGAGAGGAAGCTAGCATATCTATCCTAGGAAAAACTTCACCCAACAGTGAGTCATGGAGTCTGCTGCAGGTTAGTGGAACACCTTACCCTAGATGGTGTGCCATATCAAGCCCCAGTACAAGAGGAAGCTCTTGGCCCTCACATGACTATCAAACTGCGGGAGTATGATATGTGAGGGCCCTTCTCATCTGAGGAGAAGGAGAGTACCAAGTAGAGGAATAATGCGGGAGAGAGGGAAGGAAGGTAGGAAGGAGGGAGGGAGGGAGTGAAGGAGGGAGGGAGGGAGGGAAGGTGAGAGGGAGGGAGGGAGGTAGGAATGGTCCAGGAGGGGAGGATGGAGGAAACTGTGTTCTAGAAGTAACTTGAGAAAACAAATTTATTTTTAAATGGGTAAATAAGTTTAAAAAAATAATAAAAATAAAATATAAAATTTTCAAATTATAATTTACCAAAGGCATACTTGCCTTACTGGCATGAAAGGAAAAAATGGTCTTAATTTCAGGTTAGAATATTAGACTGCAGGTTGCCACATAGCTCACACACACACTTGGATATCAGCTTAAAAGGATTATATATATATAAAGGATATTTTCGTTGTTTGGCATTAAACAGGCAGTTAAGAGGTTTAAAATGCTGTAAATAAATTAAGGGTTACTACAGTTCAACCTGGTTTTCTAAACCTCGAAGAGTTGAAGTAATTTGGAGCTAAGGTAAAATATTTGAGAGGGGTGGTGTTAGCCCATACCTTTAATTCCAGCAAAGACAGGATGATCACTATAGAGTTAGTTGTGTTTTAAATTCTAGAGTTACAGTGAGCATGGTGGTGATGGTACACACCCTTAATCCCATCACTTGAGAGGGATACATCCTTGATCCAAACACAGTGGGGACAGAAACATGCAGATCTCTGAGTTCAAGGTCAGCCTGACACTGAGTAAGCTCCAAATAGAGAAAAACTTAGATCCAGGGATAGTGGTGCACATCTTTAATCCCAACAGTTGCGAGGCACATGCCTTTGATCTCAATACTTAGAATGCAGAGGCAGGCACAGGATTTGGAATTTAAATAAAAGCTATTCACAAAAGGCATGCTGAAATTCAAAGTAAATTGTACTTTGAGATCTCAAAATATATACACTTAAAGGTATGTTTAGTTCCAAAAATATCAAAATAATTTCTCTTTTAATCTCAATTGAAAGATAATGCTTTTATGTTTTCAAAAAACCCAATTTGCTCCAGTAAAAACTACCTGCAAAAAAAAAAAAAGATAGTGTCCCAGAGTTAGGATTAGGGCAGGGCTCTGTCCTTATCTTTCCAGGAGACTAAAAGCATCCATCTAAGGAGTCTAGGGACAACTGGCAACTGAAACCTCAAGAAAACAGATCAGACACCAAAGAAAACAAGTAGCCCAGATGATCCAGCCTTGCAGACTTCCTCAATAGCTGTTTCCTCATAAATCTACTACCACAACAATTCAAAATCACTAAGATCGTTCAGCCCCACAGACTGTTCCAGCCAAAACTTCAGTAAAACCCTGAAGTTCAGCTTCTGTCTACAAACTTCTTAGGACATTTAAATAGCTGAGCACAAAGGGACTGAACATCAAATGATTCTATTAACATGCTTAACCATTTTTCCATTTTTATTTGGGCCCTAGACAGGTTTGCTATGTCCCATATCCACAGGAAGTCATTTTAAGGAGCAATGTCCCATCTCCAGAAAGCAGGGTGGGTGACTTTTCCTCCCTTTGGTCACTTGATGGGTTATAGATACTTGTTATTTAGGGGGAGAGATTACAAGTTGTTAAATGGTCTTGTTAAATAGGTTTAGGATGCTAAACTCAGGAATTTCTTTCTTTTTCTTTTCTGTATCCTTTTCTCTCTCCTATGTAGGGGGGAAAGACTTGAGAAAAAAAATGGGATATAGACATAATATAGGAATGATAAAAAAGGGACAGATTATTGAATATCCTCTTATATCTTTGTATGTTGATACAAAATTAAGATTATATTTGGCTAAATCGGTATTGATCTTTGTATGTTGATACAAAATTAAGATTATATTTGGCTAAATTGATATTGATCTTTGTAAATTGATACAAAATTAAGGTTAACTCTTTTTAAGGTATTGTACCTAGGTAACGCTTAAAAATGAAATGTGAAGTTTCAGTTTTTTGTTAGCAACTGTCATAAATTGTTATGGATAATTAACTAATAGTCATTCAAGCATGTCATTTTGTTAGATACTAGGGTAGTCTATCACAGTTATTTTCTAAGTTAATCAGAAATCAAGTTTCTAAGAGAAAAGCAACATTTGCTTACCTAAATAGATGGAGATAGATAGGTGGTCTTCAAACCCCTCAAGAGATCTGTACAATATGGCATTCAAAGATGTTTTCTTAAGATTTTTTGATATTGAGACATGTCAGCTCCTGACAGCACCCCTATTCTATGCCAAGTAGATGATGAGCATCAAGATGGCTGCATTAGTGGCAAGCCTGTCACTTGGCAAGAAAAACCCCTTGCTTCAACCGTAGATAGCATGCTGTCCAAAAAGGATAAAACTTGGAAGTAGGTAAGTCGACAGCCTAGCTCTGCCAAGACAGGGTAGGCAAGTTCTTCATAATTCATGCTTTACCATTAATGTCTGTCAGAGAAATGGGGACTGAAGTTTGATGCTCTAATGTATAGAGAGAAATTGGGAACTGCCCAGGAAGCCAGTTGTCTGTTATTTCTTAGTTTTGGAAGCTGCTGGCCCTGAACTTCCTGTATAATCAAATATATTTATCCTCCTCAGGTCTCTGATGTGGTTGAAGACTAGACAGTTATAGTCTCATAGCTAAATTTTGAGTTGTTTAGGAATTAAAAGTGTGTCCTGGATCTAAGAAGATGTTTTTAAGATGGTTATACAAGTTAGGATGGAAGCTGAGTTTGATATAGAACTTTAAACTCATGGAGATGGATGAATTTGTAGGATGTTAAAGTCAGTTGCCAAGTAAGTTTGTACTGGACATTGGGAATGTATGCTAAGCCTTATAATTTTCATAATTGTGGCCTAGTTACTTTTGTTGTTTTGTATTGTATTTGTTGTTATAAGAGAAAGAGCCATTTGTTGGACTGAAAGGGGGAGCTGTTAGAGGGAAAAAGATATTCCCTAAACTTAAAAAAAAAGGAAGCAGAGGGAGGGTATGAGGGGGGAAGAGTGTGGGAGGGTGGAACCAGAGGGGGGATTAGGGAGGGGATTAGGGAGAGGATCTACCAAAAAAGACAAGTAGCCCAGATGATCCAGCCTCACAGACTGCCTAGATAGCTATTTCCTAAAAAATCTGCATCCACAACTCCAAAATGGCTGTCTAAGTTGGTCCAGCCTCACAGACTATTCCAGTCAGAACTTCAGTAAAGCCCTGCACTTTCCCATCCAAATCTCAGCTTCAGACTACAAATTGTTCCAGACATTCAAATTTCTGAGCACATAGAGATGAGACAGCAAATGCTATAGCTAGCTTTCTTGAGACTTGGCCATTTTCCCAATTTATTGGGCCCCAAAAGGAAACTATGCCCCAAATCAGCAGGAAGCAATTTTAAGAGAGCCATACCCCATTCCCAAAAGGTGGGGTGGGTGAGTTTTTGGTTGTTCAGTTGGTTATAGATGTTTGTTGTCAGTTCAGGGGACTCTTTGCTGATGGGGTGATGTTATGCATTCTGAATGTTAATTAACCTGCTCCCAGAAGCTTGCTTGTTTGGTGTAGGTCTAGTAATGCTGTATTAGTTTGGTTTTCTCTGATAGGTTAAATAAATACTGAGGTCTGACATTGGGCAAAGACAGAGGTAGGCAGGATTAAGGTGCTCAGGCTTTGGAAGCAGAGAGGTTGATGGGTAGGAGAAGCCTACAGAAGAAGAAGGAGCCAAGAGCAGGAAGGAGGATAGACTATGGGGTAGATGGAGGAAGATGATTCCACATGGTCCAGAGCATTGGCATAACATGGAGAATAACAGTCCAAGGGGACATATGTATATTAGGGTTTTATTTCAGGGATAGAGTTATGAACTAGCTTAGATGGGCTAAGATTTCACAATCCAGGCCAAGGTTTATTAAAATCCATCAAGTATCTCTGTGTGTGCTTATTTATAATGGCAGGTTAAGCATTAACACTACTGACCAATTAATGATAATCTAAATACTGTTAAATAATTTAATTAGTCATTTTCTATGGTTTGCAAGTTGTTAATGGTCTTGATCATGGAGGAAACAATTTTTAGGAGGTTAGACTCAGGGATATCTCTCTTTCTTTTTCTTTTCTCTATCCTTTCTTTCTTATGTAGGGGGAGAAGGGTTAAAAAGAAAAAAAGGGAATATAGAAATAATATAGGAATAATAATAAAAATGGTAGATTGTTGAATTTACTCATAGATATTTATACTTTAATGCAAAATTAAGTTTACATTTTGGTTATAACATACTATGTTACCAACTGTGTTCAAGGTATTGTACCTATGTAATTCTTCAAAATGCAATGTGAAAGTCTAGTCCTTTGGAAAGCTACTATCACAAACTGTCAAGGATAATTAAGAAATACAAATTACAGTTTTGGCTTGTCAAAAATCAGGTATCTGTAAGTGTGTGAGTTTATTTCTGGATCTTTGATTCGATTCCATTGTTCAACCTGTCTGCTTCCATGCCAGTACTATTCAGCTTTTATTACTATTGCTTTGTAATACAGCGTGAAATCAGGGGTGGTGATACCTCCAGAAGTTCTTTTGTTTGTTTTTCCATATGAAGTTGAGGATTGTTCTTTCAAGGCATAAACAATTTTCTTGGCATTTTTTATGGAAATTGCATTGAATCTGTGGATTGCTTTTGATAAGATGGCCGTTTTTACTGTGTTAATCCTACCGATCTATGAACATAGAAGATCTCTCCATCTTTTTATATCTTCTTAAATTTCTTTCTTCAGATACTTGAAGTTCTGGTTATACAGGTATTTCATTGGCTTGGTTAGAGTTACGCCAAGATATTTTATATTATTAGTGGCTATTGTGAAGGGGTTTGTTTCCCTAACTTCTTTCTCAACCCATTTATCATTTGTGTAATGGAGGGCTACTGATTTCTTTCTTTCTTTTTTTTTTTTTTAGTTAATTATGTATCCAGTCACTGTGCTAAAGGCATTTATCAGTTATAGGAGTTCTCTGGTAGAATTTTGGTGGTCATTTATGCATATTATCATATCATCTGTAAATGAGGATACTTTGACTTCTTCTTTTCCAATTTGTGTCCCCTTGATTTCCTTTAGTGGTTTTATTGCTCTATATAGAACTTCAAGTACAATATTGAAGAGATATGGAGAGAGTGAATAATCTTGTCTCTGATTATAATGGAATTGCTTTGAATTTGTCTTCATTTAATTTCATATTGGCAATAGGCTTGCTGTATATTGCCTTTATTATGTTAGGTATGGGCTTTGTATCCCAAATCTCTCCAAAACTTTTATCATGAAGGGGTGTTGGATTTTGTCTAAGGCTTTCTCAGCAGCTAATGAGATGATTATGTTTTTTTTTTCCTGTGTATTTATATGGTGAATTACATTGATGAATTTTCATATGCTGAACCATCCCTGCATCCCTGGGAAGAAGCCTATGTGATCGTGATGGATGATGTTTTGTATGCATTCTTGGATTTTGTATGCAAGTATATTATTGAGTATTTTTTACATCAATATTCATGAGGGAAATTTTTCTGAAATTCTCTTTTTTGTTGAGTCTTTGTGTTGTTTAAGAATCAGAGTGACTGTAGCTTCATAACATGAGTTTGGCAATTTTTCTTCTGTTTCTATCTTGTGGAATAGTTTGAGGAGTATTAGTATTAGCTCTTCTTTGAATGTCTGATAGAATTCTGTGCTAAACCCATCTGGCCCTTGGCTTTTATTGGCTAGGAGACTTGATGACTGCTTCTATTTCCTTAGAAATTATAGAACTATTTAGATTGTTAACCTGATCTTGATTTAACTTTGGAAAGTGGTATCTATCAAGGAAAACACCCATTTAATTTAAATATTTCAGTTTTGTGGAGCATAGACTTTTGAAATAAAACCTAATGATTCCTTGGATTTTCTCTGTGTCTGTTGTTATAGCCCCCTTTTCATTTCTAATTTTGTTAATTTGGATACTCTCTCTCCTAACTTTAGTTAATTTGGCTAAGGGTTTGTTTATCTTGCTGATTTTCTCAAACCAGCTTTTAGTTTCATTGATTCTTTATATTGTTCTCTTGGTTTCTAAATTATAGATTTCATCCCTGAGTTTGATTATTTCCTGCTGTCTACTTCTCTTTGGTGTATTTGCTTCTTTTTATTTTAGTGGTTTCAGATGTGCTGTTAAGTAGTTAATATGAGATCTCTCCAATTTCTTTATTAAGGTGCTTAAGTGCTATGAACTTTCCACTTAGCACTGTTTTCATTGTGTCCCATAAATTTGACTATGTTGTGCCTTCATTTTCATTGAGTTCTGGAAAGTCTTTAATTTTCTATTTATTTCTTCCCTGACCCAGCAATCACTGAGTAGAGAGTTATTCACTTTCCATGAGTTTATAAACTTTCTGTTGTTGTTGAAGTCCAGCTTTAATCCATGGTGGTCTGATAAGGAACAAGGGGTTATTTCAGTCTTCTTATATCTGTTGAGGCTAACTTTGCGACCAACTATATGGCCAATTTTGGAGAAAGTTCCATGAGGTGCTGAGAAGAAGGTGTATTCTTTTGTGTTTGGGTGAAATGTTTTGTAGATGTCTGTTAGGTCCATTTGATTCCTAATGTCAATTAATTTGATTGCTTCTCTGTTTTATTTCTATCTTGTTGACGTGTACATTGGTGAGAGTGGAATGTTGAAGTCTCCCACTATTGATGTGTGGGGTTCAATGTATGATTTAAGCTTTAGTAATGTTTCTTTTACAAATGTGTCTTTGCATTTGGGGCATAAATGTTCATAATAGAGATGTCTTCTTGGTGAATTTTTCCTTTGATGAGCATGAAGTGTCCTTCCCCTTCTCTTTTGATTAATTTGGGTTGAAAGTCTATTTAATTAGATATTGGAATGGTTACTCCTACTTGTTTCTTGGGTCTGTTTTCCTGAAAAACTTTTTTCCATCCCTTTTCTCTGAGGTAATGTTTATATTTGCTGAGGTATATTTCTTGTATGCAGCAGATTGATGGGTCATCTTTTCAAATCTGCTCTGTTAGTCTGTGTTTTTTTTTAATTGGGGAATTGAGTTCATTGATTATGAGAGATATTAATGACCATTGTTGATTCCTATTATTTTGATATTGGTGGTGGTAGTGTGTTTGTGTGTTCTTCCCTTCTTTTATTTTTGCTGGTATGGAATTATTTATTTCCTGTGTTCTCCTGGATGTAGTTGATACATTGGTCAAAGAAAATGCTAAATCTAAAAAGTTTCTAACACAAAACATCCAGGAAATCTGGGACACTATGAAAATACCAAATAGAAGAATAGAAGAAGGAGAAGATTCCCAGCTCATAGGCTCCTTGTGTTGGAGTTTTCCTTCTAGTATCCTCTGTAGGACTGGGTTAGTGGAAAGATATTATTTAAATTTGGTTTGATCATGGAATATCTTGTTTTCTCCATCTATGGTGATTTAAAGTTTTGCTGTGCATAGTATTCTGGGCTGGCATCTGTGATCTTTTAGAGACTATATGATATCTTCCCAGACCATTCTGACCTTTAAAGTCTCTGTTGAGAAGTCTGGTGTAATTCTAATAGGTCTGCATTTATATGTTACTTGGCCCTTCTTCCTCATGGTTTTTAATAGCCTTTCATTGTTCTGTACATTTAGTGTTTTGATTATTATATTGCAGTGAGAGTTTATTTTTTATTTTAATCTATTTGGTGCTCTGTAAGCTTCTTGAACATTTATTGACATCGCTTTCTTTTTAGGGAAATTTTCTTCTATGATTTTGTTGAAGATATTTTCTGGGCCTTTGAGCTGTGAATCTTCTCCTTCTATTCTTATTATTCTTAGGTTTAGTCTTTTCAGAGTGTCACAGATTTTCTGGATGTTTTGTGTTAGAAACATTTTAGATTTATTATCTTCTTTGACCGATGTACCAATTTCTTCTATTGTATCTTCTATACCTGAGATTCTCCCTTCCATCTCATGTATTCTGTTGATGATACTTGTGTCTGTAGATTCTGCTCTCTTTCCCATGTTTACCATCTCCAAGTTTGCCTCAGTTTGTGTTTTCTTTATTGTTTCTATTTCCATTTTCATATCTTGATTATTCTTCTGTTTGATTGTTTTTTCCTGTATTTCTTGAAGTGGGTCTCTTTATTTCTTTCATCTGTTTGATTGTATTTTCCTGTATTTACTAGGGATTTATTAATTTACTCTTCTAAGATCTCTATCTTCTTCATAACATCAAATGTAAGGTCATTTTCTTGCATTTCAGGTGTGTTAGGATACCCAGGGCTTTCTATAGTAGGATAGCTGGGTTCTGGTGGTACCATATGGCCTTTGGGTTTTTTTTTTTTCTTTTGCTTGTGTTCCTACACTGTTTTTTAGCTATCTGTTTGTTCCTGGTGTTGGAAGGCCTAGTTGTCCCTGATGGTAGTAGGCTTCTGGAATGCAGACAGAGCTGGTAGGTAGAGGGCAGTTGGCCTCTGGCTTTCCTGGGTGGCAGCAGGCCTCTTGGGATACAAGGAATACTGGTGGTCCCTGATGTTTTACAGTCTCTGGTGGGCTCTGATGTTTGTTGGCTTCTGTGATTGCAGGTATTACTGGTGGAACCTGATGGGTGCCAAGCTCTGGTGGTCCCTGGCAGGTGCTGGGCTCTTGTGATCCTTGATGACTGCCTGGGTCTGGGGTTGCAGGCAGAAATGATGCCGAATCTGTAGGCTGCTGTTTTATTCTCTTGTCAGGATCCATTGTCTTACAGAAACTTTTCAGTTTCATCAGGTCCCATTTATTTATTGTTGATCTTAGAGTCTGAGCTATTGCTGTTCTATTCAAGAAGTTGTCTTCTGTGCCAATGAGTTCAAGACTGTTCCCCACTTTCTCTTCTAATAGATTTCGTGTTTCTGGTTTTTTGTTGACATCTTTGATCCACTTGGACTTGGGTTTTATCCAGGGAGGTAAATATGGATCTATTGGCATTTTTCTACATGCAGACATCCAGTTAGAACAGCACCATTTGTTGAAGATGCTTTCTTTTTTCCATTGTATGGTTTTGGCTTCTTTGTAAAAATCAAACATCTATAGGTGTGTAAGTTTATTTCTGGATCTTCAACTCAATTCCATTGATCAATCAGTCTGTTTCTATGCCAGTACCATGTGGTTTTTATTACTATTCCACTATAGTACAACTTGAAATCAGGGATAGTGATGCCTTAAGAAATTCTTTTGTTATAGAGGATTGTTTTAGCTATTCTGGTTTTTTTGTTTGTTTGTTTGTTTTTCCATATGAAGTTGAGGATTGTTCTTTCAAGGTAAGTAAAGAATTGTGTTGGATGTGTATAATGCTTTTGGTAAGATGGTCATTTTTATTATGTTAATCTTAAAGATCCATGAGCATAGGAGATCTTTCCATCTTCTGATACTTTCTTCAATTTCTTTCTTCAGACACTTGAAGATTTTGTCATACAGGTCTTTCACTTGCTTGGTAAGAGTTACAAGAAGATATTTTATATTGTTTGTAGCTATTGTGAAGGATGGTGTTTGTGTAATTTCTTTCTCAGCCCATTTATCATTTGTGCAAAGGAAGGCTACCTGTTTTTTGAAGTAATTTTGTATCCAGTCACTTTGCTGAAGGAGTTTATCAGATGTAGGAGTTCTATAGTAGAATTTTTGGAGTTGCTTATATATACTATCATGTCATCTGCCATTAGGGATACTTTGACTTCTTCCTTCCCTGATCTCTCCAAGACTTTTATCATGAAGGGGTATTGAATTTTGTCAAATGCTTTTTCAGCATTTAATGAGATGATCATGTGATTTTTTTTCTTTCACTTTCTTTATATGGTGGGTTACATTGATGGATTTTCATATATTGAACCATTCCTGCATCACTGGGATGGAGCCTATTCGATCATGGTGGATGATGTTTTTGATGTGTTCTTGGATTCAGTTTGAAAGTATTTTATTGAGTAATTTTGAGTCAGTTTTCATGGTCTGAAATATTCTTTCTTTGCTGAGTCTTTGTGTGTTAGTTATCAGGGTGATTGTGGCTTCATGGAATGAGTTTGACAATGTTCCTTCTATTTCTATTTTGTGGAGTAATTTTGAGGAGTACTGGCATTAGCTCTTCTTTTAAAATCTGGTAGAACTTGTGCTAAAACTATCTGACTCTGGACTTTTCTTGGATGGGAGACTTTTGATGACTGCTTTTATTTCCTTAGGGGTTTTAGGACTGCTTAATTTGTTTACCTGATCTTGATTTAACTTTGGTAAGTGAAGTTTATCAAGAAAATCATCCATTTACTTTAGATGTTTCAATTTTGTGGAATACAGGTCTTTGAAGTAAGACCTAATAATTCTTTGGATCTCCTAAGTGTCTGATGTTATTTCCCCTTTTCATTTCTGATTTTGTTAATTTTTCTCTCTGCCTTTTAGTTAGTTTGTCTAGAGGTTTGTCTATCTTGTTGATTTTCTCAAAGAACCAGCTCTTGGTTCTATTGATTCTTTGTATTGTTTTCTTTGTTTCTAAGTTATTGATTTCAAACCTGAGTTTGATTATTTCCTGCCATCTACTCCTCTTGGGTATGTTTACTTCTTTTTGTTATAGCTCTTTCAGGTGTGCTTTTAGGTCTCTAGTATGTGAACTATCCAGTTTCTTTACAAAGGTGTTTATTGCTATGAACTTTCCTCTTAGCACTGCTTTCATTGTGTTCCATAAGTTTGGGTATGTTGTTCTTCATTTTTGTTGAATTACAAAAAGTCTTTAATTGTCTCTTTATTTCTTCCCTGACCCAGAGGTCATTGAGTAGAGTTGTTCAGTTTCCATGAGTTTGTAGGCTTTCTTATTGAAGTCCAACTTTAATCCATGTGGTCTGATAAGATACAAGGGGTTATTTGAATTTTCTTGTATCTGTTGAGGCTTCTTTTGTGGCCGATTATATGATCAATTTTGGAAAATGTTCCGGTAGGTGCTAAGAAGAATGTATATTCTTTTGTGTTTGTGTGAAATGTTTTGTAGATATCTATTAGATCTATTTGTTTCATGATGTTGTTAGTTTCATTATTCCTTTGTTTAGTTTCTGTCTCATTGATCTGCCCATTGGTGAGAGGGGTGTGTTGAAGTCTCCCACTATTAATGTATGGGGTTTGAAGTGAGATTTTAGTTTTAGTAATATTTCTTTTACAAATGAGGGAGACCTCACATTTGGGGTTTAGATGTTCAGAATTGAGATGTCTTCCTGGTAGATTTTTCTTTGAAGAGTATTAAGTGTCTTTCCTCATCTCTTTTGATTAATTTTGATTGAAAGTCTATTTTATTAGCTACTAGAATGGCTACTCCACCTACTCCTTGGGCCCATTTGCTTAGAAAATCTTTTTCTAGCCCTTTACTCTGAGATAATGTCTATCTTTGTTGCTGAGATATGTTTCTTATAAGCAACAGAATGATGGATCCTGGTTTTGCATCCATTCTGTTAGCCTGTGTCTTTTTGTTGGGGAAATGAGTCTATTGATATTGAGAGATATTAATGACCAGCGATTGTTAATTCCTGTTATTTTGATGTTGATGGTGTTAGAGTATGTGTGTATGTATGTTTCCCTTTTGGTTTTGCTTATGTGGGGCTATTTCTTGTGTTTTCCTGGGTGTAGTTATCCTTCCTGAGATGGAGTTTTCCTTCTAGTATCTTCTGTAGGGCTGAATTTGTGGAGAGATATTGCTTAAATTTGGTTTTGTTGTGGAACATCTTGTTTCTCCATCTATGATAATTAAAAAGGTATAGTAGTCTTGGCTAACATCTGTGGTCTTTTAGAGTCTGCAAGATATCTGTCCAACTCTTTCTGGTTTTAGAGTCTCTGTTGAGAAGTTGGGTCTAATTCTGATAGATCTACCATTATATGTTACTTGGCGTTTTTCCCTTGCAGCTTTTAATATTCGTTCTTTATCCTGTACATTTGGTTTTTGTATTATTATGTGGAAGGTGGATTTTCTCTTTTGGTCTAGTCTATTTGGTATCCTGTAAACATCTTATATGTTTATAGGCATCTCTTTCTTCAGGTTGGGGAAATTTTCTTCTTTGATTTTGTTGAAAATGTTTCTGAGCCTTGATGCTGGGAATCTTCTCCTTTATCTATTCCTATTATTCTTAGGTTTGAGTTTGGGTTTGGGTATTGTCCCAGATCTCTTGTATGTTTTGTGTCAGAAACTTTTTAGATTTAGCATTTTCTTTGGTCAATGTATCAATTTCTTCAATCGTATCTTCTACAGCTGAGATTCTCTCTTCCATCTCTTGTATTCTGCTGGAGATATTCATGTTTCTAGTTCTTGTTCTCTTTTCTCTAGGTTATTCAACTCCATGATTCCCTCATTTTGTGATTTCTTGATGGTCTCCATTTCCATCTTCAGATCCTGGACAGTTTTACAGACTTCCTTCACTTATTTCCTTATATTTTCCTGTATTTCTTTAAGAGATTTATTCATATCCTCTCTAAAGACCTCTATCATATTTACAAGGTTGGATTTAAGGTCATGTTATTTTGCTTCAGCTGTACCAGGATGTCCAGGACTTGCAGTAGTAGGATAGCTGAGTTCGGATGATGCCACATTGCCTTGGCTCTTGTTCTTTGTGTTTTTTACTTTGGCCTTTAGCTATCTGGTAATTCCTGCTGTTGGCTGGATGTTCCTGATGTTATGTGGACTCCTCAGGGAGGCAGGGAGAGCCCTGGTCCTGGTTGTTCCTCTTCTGGTTGTGTTCCAGGTGTGCCTGGCAGGCTGGATAAATGCTGGTTTGGCTCTGACTTCACTGTTCCTTGGGGTCCAAAAACCTGGATGTTCCTGGGGCTCTGCTATCTGTATCCTGGGTGGACCTAGCCAGTTGGAAAAAAAACTGAATGGAGTCTCACCTCTCTGCTCCTGAGGGCCTGCTGGCCTGGATGCTCCTAGGGCTGGCAGACCTCCTCAAGCAGGAAGGTTATGGAGCCAGGTGTTGGGGGTGGAGCCAGCATGCAGCTTACCTCTGCTAGCTGTGTCCCAAGTAGGCTGAAGAAAGGCTGGTCAGGGTCTAACCTCTGGTTTTGAGTATCTGCAGCACTGGATACTCCTGAGGCTGGCAGGCCTCCTCAGGCAGGATGATTATGAAGCTGGGGCGTTGCCTTTTCTTTTCTACTGAAAGGCAAAAAAGGAGTGGTTCCAGAGAGGGGTGGGATGATGAGAAGGAACTGGGTGGAGTAAGAGGGAAAAATATAATCAGGATGTTTTGTATGAGAACAGAATCTATTTTCAATAAAAGAAAAAAAGAGACATAACAACTGATTGAAATGTATGAGCCTGAGATTTGGCAAAATAGCAATAAAGTACAATACTTGAACAGTCAGTAAATTTTGAAAATGGCCTCTCAAGTAATCGAATTATGTCAATGCTGAATTTCCTAAATTTGAAGGTACATTTGTTATGTAAAAAACTATTTTTACTCTTATAAAATAATAAAAAACATATGCCCCTATGCATGAATGGTATTTAGGTGTAAGTATAAATGTATATATGCACACACTCACATACACACACTGAGTAATAAAAATGTGAAAATATTAGCACAGAAAATTTAGATTGGCAATGGTGACTGAAGAGATGCAATAACTACTCAAAATGATTAATATAAATGACTTTGGAATGCCCAGTCATAAATAAAACATCTAAATCACCCCCTCCATGGTTTGGGGAATATCACAAAAGAAGAAGGAACAATGTAATAGCCAGAGGAAGAAGAAAGGTGTGGAACTCCCAATTGACCTGATGTGGTTTTTGTACTCTTGAACTTATAGCAGCTGTGATTATGTACGTGAGACCTTTTCTAGACTGCGACAGTTAGAACCCTTTTATGGTAGAAGGAAGGGATCATGGAGCCCTACCTGAGAATCTATAAGTGATTAACACTTTATGGAGGAAGGGAAGACATTTGCTGGGGGACAGGCACATACACATGGTGAGAGCAGAGGGAGATCTAGTTGGAAAGAGGGAAAAGATTAGCAGGAGTGGAACAGGACATGAGAGAATAACAGGTGTGACCAAAATACTCCATATGTACTTGTAAAAATGTCATGATGAAACCCATTATTGTGTAGAATTAATATATGTTAATAAACCTTTCTAAAAGATAAAAAGTGCTGGAGATATAATTCAGTGGTAGAATGCTTGCTGGGGGGGGGGAAGAGGGGGGAAGATGAAGGGAAAAAATGCACTTTTTCCATACTAAATGATATTACAGAAATCCTTCTTTATTTCATTAAGGAACAGATATTAAGGAGAATTTACTGAGTAGAAGATGCCCTTCCAATAATAAAGAATGCCAGTACATATTTATTGTGTTCCAAATATTTTATATGTCTACTCAGTTGGTTAATGGAAAGTCCTAATAGCTGATAAAACATTATTTCTGGTTTTATCTGTGCAGTATTCCTGGAACAGATAAAAATTTGGATCAGTGAACAGAGTAAAGCAGATGGCCTCGGCCAGTGTAAATGGCCATTATCCAATCCATTGGGAGTTTGAATAGAAAAGTGGACAAAAGTTAGATTTTCGCTCTATTCCTCTTTGAAGGCTTTTGCTTGGACAGCATTTTTCTCCTGCCTTATGGATCCTGGTTCTATAGGCTTTGTACTATACAAACTAGAATTTACATTGTGATATGTCTTGTCTTTAGTCCTTCAAACACACTACTGGTTTGCCTGGATTTGAAGCCTGCAATAAACAGTTAATATACATACAAGATTACAGAAGATAGATGGATGATTGTTACATAGGTAATAGATACATATCAATGAAAAATGATAAGTAAATAGATGACAGATGATAGGTACATAGATATAAACAGATAAATGACAGAATAGTTAGATAATAGGTCGAAGTTGATAGATACATAGATAATGATTGATAGACAGACAGACAGACAGATAAAGACAGAAAGACAGACAAATAGACAGGTTGAAATAGAATGTTCTACATTGGTTCTATTTCTCTGGAGAACTCCAACGTACCTACTGTGTGTCAACCATGAAAAGAAAAGCAATTTAAAAATAAAGCTACAAATATCCTGTTTATATACAGGAGAAGCTTCTACAAATAGCAATGCCTATATGCAAAATATGTACATAAATCAGTATGGTTTTTATGACTATCATGTTGCCAATTAAATCGAGTAGACTTACTGTCAAATTTTTAAAAAAGAAGATTTCAACTCAGCTGAAGAACAGAATTGTAGTTGTCAGCAGCAAGGGAGAGAGGGAAGGAGCAGGAGAAGTTCACCAGTGGGTACTAAGTTATAGTTATGACTGAGAAATTCTAGTGTGCCGTTGCCATTGCACAGTAGGCCAACTACAGACTGCAGTAAAGTTCTGTACATTCCAAAAAGGTAGAAGAAAGGATTTCGACCATAAATTAATGATAAGTATTCAAGGGGATAGATATCCTTCCCCAACTTAAACATTATACAATCCATACATGTATAGAATACCTCATCCATTACTCCATTTATATATATATATATATAATTTTGTTATTTATCAACTATAAATATTTTATTTATATTTTGGGATTATAATGTATAAATTTAGCAACTTTTCTTTTCAAAGCAACGACTATGTATCAACAAATGTTTCCCTGGATGATTAGCGTGAGTATAGGTTCTCCTTTTGTGGCCCCTGAGCAAATTCTTCAACAAGAAATTCATAAAGCAGCTTAAAGTAAAAGTGTGTTGCTTGTGCCACCTACTGGTCGCATTGAAAATACATGCTATTTGGGGCTGTTAGAAAACTCGTAAGCACTCAGAGAGACTTCCGTAGAATATTCAGTACATCTTTTCACGTTTCAACCTCAAACAAGAGAGACTTGCTTTCTGGAGAATACTGAATCGGGGTGACATGGAAGTAACAACAAGCTTAATTTTCATATGTTCAGTCTCAAAAACATACCCCTCCATTAACTTCCTGTGACTTCCTTTAACATTATGTGTTATGCTTTCATTTCCTCCCCCAAAATACTCCATGTTTCTGTCATTACCCAGGCGTATTAGTTAGAATATCCCTGCTGCCTTCATCAATACTAGCAATGTTACAGGCTTTATATTTGTTTGGGGTTTTTTTTGTTTGTTTGTTTGTTTTAGGTTTTTTTATTGTTGCTGTTCTTGTTTTTCGAGACAGGGCTTTTATGTGTAGCCCTGGCTGTCCTGGAACTCTTTCTGTAGACCAGGCCGAACTGGAACTCAGAGAACCACCTACCTCTGCCTCCTGAATGCTGGGATCAGTGTCAACCAACACTGCTCAGTTTAACATTACTGGTTTTCAAACTCAGGGTATTAAACTAGATGCTGAGGCAATGTTCCATGCTAGTTGGCCTTGACAACACCCACATGAATGCAGTAGATCCCACACTGCTCACAGAACTTCAGCTGCTGTTGGAACACATATCACTCCACCAGCAAGGAAACTGAAACCCAAGGAATTTCTATATGTCCAGTTAGACATATCTAACTAGCCACACTGCACATTGAAATCTAGAAGCCAAGCTTTGCATTTGCAGCCCTACCTCCTATTGGCAATGCCTAACTTCCGTCCAGAACATTGTCAGCATCAAAAACTGACTCAGAGGGGTTAGATCAAGGTTCAATGGAAAAAGCTGTGACTTTTGCCCAGGCCATGAATTCAAGTTTGTAGAATGTGATGCCATTTAATGTGTAATCAACAAACCGTGGCTCTTCAAAAGAAGTTTTCATCACTGGGCAAAGTTACACTGTTTTTTCAGCCCTGAGATCATTGAACCATGGGTTGCTGAATAGTGTTTGCTGTTGCATCATTCATCTTATGGAGTGTTCTGCTCTGTAGCGTGTTGCCATATGGATTCCTTTTTAAGTCCTGTTCCCAACAAATCCTTGATTGGTGTGCCTTATTATTTTGTTGTTGGTCTCCTGTAATCATGGGTGCAGTTTTCATAGTAAGTTATGCTTCTTCCTTTGGGAACAAAAATTTCCAAACACATTTCCAAATTATTGGTTAGCATCCCACAGATAGCATAACAGTAAATTCTCTCCTAAAAATAAAGAGAATCAGATAAAAAGAATTAAAAAAAATAATAAAATCACCTAGCATTTATACACATGAAATTTAGGTAACATTTCAGAAATATCTTAATACTTAAAAATGAAAGTCCTCACACTAAAGGAAAATAATATTTTTACATAGTTTAAACAAAATGTGAATATACTTCTAGTATATGAAAACAAAATTTGTTTCATGACTATGTTCTAATTAAAAATCATAAAAGTTTTTAGAATCCAGTTATCCTTTAGATTATGATGTAATTTTGTATCAGTTTCAAATAGCTCTTCCCTAAGCTAACACTCAAATCTATCACCCCTATATCAGTCACAGCTACATCAAAGCTCTCCTATTTCTTTCCACATCTAGCTTCAAAAGAAAAACTAGGAATCCAATATTCCAATCACTTAAGCCTTCTGGAAAGTTAATGCTTCTCTATGTTCCATGTAACCACGAGTATGTGAACTTTCACAGGGAGGTGAAGGGCAAAAATTAAAAGTCAGAGTCCTGACAGCCATAAAGCTAATGAGGACAAGCATCCATGCTGATGTCAGCTGGCCCGCATGGCACTTTCCTATAATAAAGCACCAAAAGTCATTATTAAATCTTAAATGATATTGCCAGCATCTTAATAGCCTCACCTCAGGCCATTTTCATTTCTTGCCTAAATACTGTTTGCTATAATTACTTCTGCTGCAGAGAAAAATTGCTGATTAACCAAATGAGAATGAAGCTTGTCTTCGCCGGTCTGGTAAATAGGGCTCCCAGGCTATGAGCCACTTACCCCTCAAATGTTTCTGGACATGAATTCTCTCTAGCAAGGTGTCACCTCCATCATCCCACACCAAAAAAAGATGATGATGACAGGCTTTGAGAGGCACTAATTGCTAACTCTTCTGTAACTGAGGTCACAATGAGAGTGAGACAAAATTTCTCTAAGAAAACAAACCAGGTTTCTGTACATCCTTTTCTTTGAAATACACAATCTTTTTTTCCCAGATTTTGTTAAATATAGTCTGTACTTATCAGTTCAATATCCACAGATCCAAAATTATGGGTCAAAAATATTTTAATTGCCCTTGTACTGAAGAGACTTTTCCCTTCTCATTAATCCCCAAATGATTCAGTATACCAACTGTTTCTGTAGCACTTACACTGTACTTGGTAGTGTAGGTGCTCTAGTGCTGCATTACAGTATACAAGAGGATATGACCCAATGGATATCAAAATCCTTGGTTGCCCAAGGTTCACACCTTGAAGAGAAATGGCTCAGCAGTTAAGAGCACTGGCTGCAGGAGAGGAAGAGAACAAGGGTTCTCACTCCTAATCAAGGAGCTACTTGCAACTGATAGGCAGTGGCAACAGGAAAATCAGTTTTCTCTAGTGGAGTGTCCCTGTGTATATCATCCACACTTTCTCTAGTGGAGTGTCCCTGTGTATATCATCCACACTTCAGAGCAGCCCCTCTACCCAGAAGTAGTTTGCCAACCCAAAACAAATTCTGTGTTTGTTTGTAAGGTAGGATGTTTTTTTCTTTTTCTCTTTCTTTCTTTCTTTCTTTCTTCTTTTCCTTTTTACTTGTTAGGAATTCTTTTGTCTGATGGTTTGTTGGTTTTGTGGTTTTGTTTTTTGAAACAGAGATGGAGAAGGAGGGAAGACATAAAGTTGAGTAGGTAAGGAGCTGGAAAGAACCTGGGAGGAGTTAGGGGAGAGGGAAATATGATCAAAATATATTGTTTGAGAAAATCAATTAAAAAGAAAATGAGCAATGGCTACTCTTCCAGAAGATGCAGATTCAAGCCCCAGCACTCATATGATGGCTCACAACTGACTGTACCTCCACTTCCAGGGGATCCAAAGCCCTTTTCTGGCCTCCACAGGCACCAGGAATAAATAAACATAGCATACAGACATTCATGCAAACAAAGCGTTCATACACATTTCATAAAAACTTCAATGGCCTAGAATTTGTCTAGCACCCTCACACATACTTCCTATAGTAGTTACTTTTCTCATTACTGCGACACAACGCCTGAAAGACAAAACTTAAGAGAGAAAAAAATGTATTGGTTCACAGATAAAGAGGGGATACCACCCATTATGGTGGGGAGGCAAATGGTGGGAGCATGAAGGGAGTGATCTCAGGGCATCCACAGTCGAGAAGCAGAGGGAGATGAATATTGATTGGTACTCACTGGCTTGCTTTTTTTTTTCCCACTGGCTTTCTATGTTCATCTTTTCATTTATTCCAGGACATCAGACCATGTATAGCACTGCCCACATTCAGGGTGTTTCATCCCCTCTTAAATCTCTTCAGAAGCATCCCCACAGACTCATCCAGAGCTGTGTCTCCTAACTAGGTCTAAATCAAGTCAGACTATCCATGAAGATTAACCATTGCAAGTCCATGCTTTGACAACTTTATACACAAAACATGTCACTTTAAGTTGTAATTTTCCACCCTTGGCACTTATACTTGTATGGCTGTCTCATGATACAAAATGTATTTATTCCAGTTTTAAAGGTTCCCCATAATGTTAACAGTTTCAATAATGGCAGTAGTTTCAAATATTCCAAGTGCCTTCTGAGACTCACAGAAATCCATTAGCTGTAGGCCCCTGTGGTGGTTTAAATAAAAATTGCCCCTATAAGTGTATACGGAATGGCATTATTAGGAGGTATAGCCTTGTGGTAGTAGGTGTGGCCTTGTTGGAGGAAGTATGTAACTGGGGGTGGACTTTGAGGTTTCAGAAGCTCAAATCAGGCCCAGTTGCCTCACTCTGTCTTGCTGCTATTTCAATACAGATACAGAACTCTCAGCTATCTCTCTAGCACCATGTCTGCCTGAATGCCATTATTTTTCCCACCATGATGATAATGGACAAAACCTCTGAACTGAAAAGCAGCCCCAATTAAATTTTTCTTTATAAGAGTTGCCACAGTCATAGTATCTATACACAGCAGGGGAAACCCTAAGACAAACCCCATTAAAAAAAAAAAAAAACTAAGTTATATACTTCCAACATACAATGGCACTGAGTTAACATTTCTATTCTCAAAGAGAGGAATGGGGAAAGAGCAAGAAAATATCAGAACAAAACAAAATGGAATCCAAGCAGGGCAAACATCAAGCCGTGCAGCTCAGTGTCAGACATCTGTGGCTAATGGTGGAATCATCTGGATTCAAATAACCTTGCATTTCAAATCAATGTGATGTGAATCGAATCCCATGTAACTAGTTCTGCTGCCTACAATACATATATCATCTCTCTTGGGCCAGCTGTCTTTCATGATGACAGCTTTCCTCAGCCTCCACTACAGTGTGTGCTTCATCTTCACAGCTTCATGGAATGGTCTCTCAGGGCCTTCTTATGGAGAACCCCACATTGCTATAAAGGGCGGAGCCTCAGTGAAAGTCTCCATGACTGTAATTCTTGCATTTTTCATGTCTGAAAACTCAGCAGCATATGGATGACACTACCAAATTCTGCCACCAACTTTAAATGTGGCTTTGATTCTCTACTTCTGTGCCTCTGGGTAAGGCAGAGACTGCGCATCTGAGAAAAATGTTGTCCTAGGTGATTGTTTTTTAATAAGGAACCCCTTCAACTGCACTCTTTTATTCTCCCTTCAAATTATTTGCATTTGTATAAACTAGACCTTTCAAGAACCTTTCCTCCAATGGTCCAGTGCAGGTGCAATTATTAATTTCAATTACAGATCCTTTCTTTGTACTCTTCTTATCCAAACTTTTAACTCACTTATGCTCTATTCTTTACCAACTGCACATTTTCCATGTTTCTACTTTCACTTTAAACCAGGAAAAACAGCAGTGGAGAGGACCATATCACAGCCTGAATGATATTCTGTCTTGAATTTCCTCCACCAAGCAAACTAGCCTGTAGCTTTTGAATCTAGGCTCACTCAAATTTTTAAGAAATGAACATAATGCAGCTCAATTTCTTTTAGAAATGTAATGTGAAGGGCCTGTTGTCCAGTTCCAATAGAGTCCTCATTCCTCTCTGAGATCTCATTTATTCTATGACAATTTTTTAGCTTTCTAGTCATCTATATTTCTACCATCAAGCTCTTCTTATCTTTCTTGAGTTTCTCCAGGCTAAGAAGCAAACTCATAAATTTTTCCTGGTTAACAATTCCCAGAGCCACTCAAGTCGCCATAATAACAACCCCACTCCTAGCACCAATTTTCTATATTTACTAACTTACCTCATTGATGCAACCAAATACTTGATAAGAAAGCAACTTAAAAAATAAATAAATAAATAAATAAATAAATAAATAAATAAATAATAAAAAGTCTATGTCCAAGTTCCCTTTGGTGTGGTACTGCCTCGTAGACCCCCAATGAATGAGGAGGCTCTTGGCCCTCATACAACCTCTCAAATGAGATGAGGGACTGTTATATAAGGGCACCCACCACAGAGAAATGGGATGGAAGGGTTAGGAGGTAAAGAAAAAAAATGAAATGTGATGTTTTGGCCTTTTGCTACTAATTGTCATAAACTGTTTAGGATAATTAAGAAATGCAAACTAACGGTTATGCAAGCCGGTCATTCTGTTAGGTACTATGACAGCCTATTATAGTTATTTTCTAAGCTAATCAGAAATAAAGCTGCTAAGAGACAAGCAACATCTGCTTACCCTAATAGAAGAGATAGATAGGGCCTCTTCAAAAACCTCAAGAGATCTGCAGAATATGGCATTCAAAGATGTTTTCGTAACTTTGGATGTTTTTATATCAAGACATATCAACTCCTGACAGCACCCCCTGTTCTACCCCAAGTATAAGATGAGCATCAAAGAATCTCCAGTGGGAGATGATTGAATTAGTCGCAAGCCTATCTCTTGGTAGGAAAAGTCCCTTGCTCCAACTGTAGACAGAACGCTGTCCAAAAAAGACAAAACCTGGAAGCACGTAAGTCGACAGCCTAGCTCTGCCAAGACAGGGTAGGCAAGTCCTTCATAACCCCTGCTCTACAATCAATGTCTATCAGAGAAACGGGGCCACACGACTGAAGATCGATGCTGTAATGTATGGAGAGAAAATGGGAACTGTCCAGGCAGCCACTGGTATGTCATTTCTTAGTTTTGGAAGCTGCAGGTCCTGTACTTCCTATAAAATCAGATATATTTATCCCTCTCAGGTCTCTGAGGTGGTTGAAGAACAGATAGCTAGAGTCTCATAATTAAATTTTGAGTTGTTTAGGAGTCAAGAGAGTGTTATAGATCTAAGAGGATACTTGAAAAGGGAAGCTGTTGTGGGGGGGGAAGAGGGTGGAAGGGTGGGACAGGAATGGGGAATAGGGAAGGGTTTGTGACTGAGATGTAACTTGAAGAAAAAAAATAAAGTACTTATATAAAAAAATGAAAAAAAAAATAAAGGTGTGTGCTACCATGCCCAGCTTAAAAAAAAAAATTGTGTTGCAAGTTAGTATGAATGTTGAGTTAGATATAGAACTTTAAATTCATGGAGATGGTTAGATAGTATAATGTTAAAGTCAGGTATCAAATACATATGGACTGGACATTGGAAATGTACGCTAAGCCATATAACCCTCATAACTGTGGCCTAATTACCTCTGTTGTTCTGTATTGTATTTATTATTATAAGAGAAAGAGCCATTTGTTGGACTGAAAGGGGAAACTGTAGGGGGAAATAAGATATACCTTAAACTTTAAAAAAAAAAGGGAAGAGGATGTGGGGTTGAGGGTGGGAGGATGGGACTGGAGGGGGGAATAGGGAGGGGACTGCGATTGAGATGTAACTTGAAGAAAAAAAAAATAAAGGAAAAAAAAAGAAAGCAACTTATAGAAGAAAGGGAGGTTTTTTGCCTCATAGCTCTGAGGAATGTTGTGAATATGTCAAGGAAGGCAGAGCAACAAGACTAGCTTGGTTCATGTTGCCAACCTGGAGCAAAGAAAGGAAAAAATCAAAATTCAGCTCACTTTTCACTTTTCCACTTTTTCATTTTTATTTAGTCTGAGACACCAGCCTCTGGGATGGTACCACCTACTTTCAGGATATGTCTTCTCTACTTCTTGAAACCTCTCTGAAAACACCCTCACAGATACCCCAAAGATTCTAGGTGATTCTAAATCCACTTGAATTGAACATATAGATTAGCATCACACTCACTTATACTTTTAAAACATCTCTATATTACTCATAGTATTCTAATAAGATATGAATATTATGTAGTTACTATGCTAGATTGTTTAGGGGGTGCTGAAAAGAAAAAATCTGCATATGTTCAATTAGATGCCATTTTACCCACTTTTATAGGGGTAGAAAGGTGGTAGCTCAGTGGGTAAAGCACTTGACTCATAAGCATGAAGACCTGAGTTTGGATCTCTAAAATCCACATAAAAGCTAGGCATGACATCATGTGCTATAACTTTTATCATGGTGAGACAGGAGGTGGAGATAGATAGATCTCTGGAAGCTCTTGGCCAGCTAGCCTGGTCTACATTGGGAATTTCCAAGCTAAGAGAAACATTACCTCAAACAAAAAATGGAAAGTATCCAATGACCAACACTAACATTGTTCTCTGACTGCTACACATATGTCATACACATGTGTACCTACACATGCACCCATATATGCATGAGTACCTGTGTAGTAGGCAGGTATTTTTGCTCTTGACCCCAAGCCCTCAGAATAAAGACTCAACATATATTTACAAATACCTAGGCTACACAGCTAGGCTTATTCCCTGACTAGCTAATAACTTAAAATAACCCATTAGTTCTAGTCTAAGTTCTGCCACATGGCTGGTTACCTGTGCTCAGATACTATGTGTCTCTCCACTTCACATCTTCCCAGTTGAAAACCCACAAAGGAGGCAGAGTAGCAGGAGGAGAGGTAAAGGAAGGCAGATGCAATGGGTTAAGATGGAGGAAAACCACACATAGCCAAGAACAACTTGCTCAGGAGACCAGCCAACATTGAATATATATGCAATTACTATGCACTTTTATCTGAGGAAGGAGAAGGTTAGCTTAGAGGGTTAAGAGTTAACTTAAGGGTAAAGTGCCCAGTCTCACTGCCCCTAGATCCATTGCAGATGTTGCTGCTGTGTCACATGTGCATCAGTTGGTAGCAGAGAGAAAAGAGTCTGTGTCTACATTCAGTTTTCTGACTTATGAACATTTGAACAAATAGTAGTTTAACATTCCCGGGGGGGTGGAGGAGGGTAAGAAAGCTGGATATCAATACAACTTCAGCACCATGTGGCCTGGAAGGGGAGCTAGCCTGTGTTGACCACCAGTCCAGCACCAGGCAAGTACCAGATGGGCTTCCAGGGCTGAAAGCAAGCCAGAGACAAGGGGAGCTCTGGAGGGCCCTGGATGAGGGGGTGGTAGGTGAGCGAGCCCTGAGGGAGTGAGTGTGGAAGAGTCAATCCTGCCTTTTGCTTTGTGGTGGTCTTGGCAAGGGAGAGATCTCCCCATCAGTACCAGTTAAGAAGATCTGACCCCATGGGGTCACAAGAGCAGGAGAGCTAGCTGTTCCTGCCCCTCACATGCACTAAGGAGAGCAGGCCCTGCACCTTCCCTGGGCATTAACTACAGCTAGCCCTGGATGTAGAGGTTGTGGGAGAGCCAGACTTGCCTTCTCTCTGCTTTGTGATGTTGGCAAGAGAGAGAAAGAGAGATCCCTTTACTCTCTTGCAGCTAACAGGCAGAAGAGTTGGCCTTGATGGGGTCATGAAAGCTTAAGAGCTGGTTCAACTCCCTTACTTGCTGCAACACTCAGGAAAGCAGGCCTTCCAAGTGAGGGTTGCAGACCCAAAACCAGAGCTTTAAGCTGGTCCACCCCAACAAAGAACCACTGGATGAATTGCTGGAGTGCATGAAGAGACCAGTTCCACAGATACAAAACTACAGGATCTCCATGTCACAGAACAATAACAGCATATCTGAGAGGAGTTCCAATGAGATTCCAATATTGACAAAGTAGCAGAAGCCAGAGGCCTCATATCAGACTAAAGAGTCATTATAATGAACATTTGCAAGCAAAAAAAAAAAAATGTGTGGACAAAAGGGAATATTGTGGGACACACTGAGTCAAACTACAGCTTCCATATTGAAATTTTTGTTCAAGTGTGGGGAGGTTACTAAGGTGAAGGGTGGGTCTGAGTGGAGGTGGGAGATGAAAGGGAACAGGGTACATGATGTGAAATTCACAAAATAAAAAAAAAAACAACTAAAAAAAAGATTGCCTAGTCCCAGGCTTAAGTTATTTATAAATTGTGGCTAAGGAATCCCATCACTGCCCTAGTAATCCTATGTAATCAATTATAAGTATTATCAATTCCTTCTACACACACACACACACACACACACACACAATTCTTTTTTACCTACAAAGGGCCCTATATTGTGCTATTTTCATGAAAAATCAGAGTCAAAAGTAATTTTAAAGGCATTTGACTGTTGCCTTTCTCTCACCAACACCACCCTGACAATGTAAAAGTGGAAAATTCCGTTTAGGCTCCTTATGAAAAAAGTACTCTACAATATGCAATTTGCTAACTTCCTGGTTCCTGTTCATTTGCCACATAGATAAAAATAACCAGCAGGAAGGAACAAACCTTAGAAGTTAAGTTTTAGAATTTTTCTAGAAACAGAGGTAAATCGTGGAAGAAATGAAAATTGTTGGCAGCATTTCATCCCTGTCTCTGTGGCAAAAATAAGTGGTTTCTGAATCGTTGGTGGTGGAGGAGGCAGCTGAGCACAGAACTTCCTGCACGTGATTCACCCATGGAGTGAAAACACTGATAGCCAGAAGCAAAAGAAAGGGCACACATGATTCCAGCTTGAGATTGCTGCCTCTTGTCTCTGGTAATAAGGGAATTGCAAGATTTTTTTTTTTTTTTAAACACAGATCAGAAAGCAGTTTGAATGTGAAGTAAAAATGTTCAAAAGAAAGATGCTTTAGGTTGTATCTAAGAAACTCTTCACAGGTAGTATGTGTTTGTAGTTAATATAATCTAGCCAAACAGGAGAGTCCGGTTTCATCACAGGAGTCTCTGTTCTGATGACCCTGGTACTGGGCTAGCAGGAAACATCTTTGTTGGAAATAGGACAAGAAAGCTTTGTGCTTGCTCTGAAAAGAGCCCCCCCACCACCACCCCGGATAGAAAGAAAGAATGTGAGCAGAGGAAAAGCATCTGCACCAACTGGTTACCTCTGTCGCTGTCCCCACCGATGACTCCTTCCCTGTTGCCTGCTTCTCATTACCTCTCTGCGCCTCTACATTTTGTCATCTCTTTGAACTTTCAATGAATATTCATGTCTCCATAGTGATGTGGCTGTCCTATGATTAAGAATAGACTGAAGTACTTAATATAGCTTTTTCTGACAAAGGAAACAGTTGGATAGCAAGCCACCCATGTTAATGAGGGACATTTTACTAGAACTAAACAATGGGTAAAATTGTCAGTCCAGATTTACAGGCACTCTGATTGCCTTATTGCAACAGAAGCATCCCCATCCCTTAATAGTTCCAGGGAGATTTGATTTGCTAACGATTCTTGTAACTTGTTACTCAGCTAATCAGTCAAAACTATAGGTCAAATATTTATTAAGCTGAGCTTTGTGCTAGACGTAGAATAAAATGGAAGGGAAAATATCAGGCATGAGACTTGTTCTTAAAACGTCGGGGTCTAGAAGATATGATTTCAGCAATGAATGGCTGCGAACATGAAAATTTTAGTTCGACGGCCTCTATTCAAACCCCAGCCCGGAAACAATAGCAGGCAGCGGAGGGAACAGATAAGTGCTAAATCCCAGATTACTGTCTGCTCTCCAAAATCTGCCCATCACAATGAGACACCTTTTAAAAAGCAATGCAAAGGGGTGACAGCCACATTCCCAAATTAAAGCGCAGTTTCCCTCTCCAAGGGACTTCCAGCACCCTTTCTTTCCTAAAGCTCCCTGGTACTGCAGAGGCCACACCCCCGTCAGACCTCAGTGAGGAACCTTTAGCCTAGAGCAGAGGTGAATTGACATAACTCACAGCAGAACAGAGCATTCTGTAGTCTAGTCCCGCAGTAGCAGGTGAAGTTCCCTCTGATTTCTTACGCTTAGCATTGAACTAAGTCACTGTTTCTTGGCGGTCATTTTAAAGTGCATCTCTACTCTCTGAGTTAATTAATGAGCACGCGAAAGTGCAGAAACCTTTGCCTAAAGTCCGCTGCAGCCTGAGATTTGTAACGGGCAAATATGGGGGTGGGGGTGGGGGAGCTGTGAAGAAAGCCAAATTTGAGGACCTGCTTTCCAGGTAATGGCTGGAACTTCACTAATCCAGCAGATGTGCCTCTGGCAAGTTCCACAGATTACAGTGAGTGGAAAGGACATGTTGTCCCATGTCCGACGGCTATGTTGTGAGGATAACTCATAACTGACTAGCTTTTAACATGTAATGGAATTTTATGTCATGGTCTGATAAAAAATACTGTGTCTTGGCTTTGTGACAAAGTTGCTTCATAAATTCTATCTTACACTAGAGGGAAAACTAACAATTAATATGTTTTTATTCTTGCACTAAAAACTAGACATTGAACCCACGTCTAGAGTTTGCCACGCAACTATCCTATCTCTCAGCTCTAGCCCCAGACCTCTATTAAAATTATCAGCTACCTTTAGTCAAAACAAATTCTTACCTGTCGCTTAAAATGTGATTCTTATCATTCTTTTAATTATAAAAGACTACAGACAAAAGCTTCAAAATGTTGCTTTTATGCATCACTCTCAGGAAGGCAACTCAGAATGTGGCTCTTCCAAGATCGATTTGAAATCTAGTTATCCCATAATAGTATTTCAATCCAAATAAATCCAAAGTGCTTCATATGTTAACACAGGCCTGGATTGCTTCTCACTACCTCATGATTGTAACACAACTGAATTCTAGAAAAGTCCTGAATTCTAGAAAAAACTGAATTCTGAAATGCAACTAGAAACTGCACCCGAATTTAGTTTCCAACTATGTTAAATACCATTCTCAAATTTATAAGGAAAACATAATTAACTCCCAGATGAAAACGTACCCAATAATGGTTCATCTTTATGGTAGTTTCATCAAATAAACTAGCCTTGTGACTCTTTCCATGTAAGTGTGCCTTACCGCCATGCTAGTCTTCAAATAATATCATTTGACATTTTACTGCATTTTATAAGACAAATAAAAAATAAACAGAATAAAATGTGGTTTTATTATAAAAGGAAGAATCCCAAGAAGGATATAAACTTATAGTATAGGTCACAGCTACATGTATCTATCTATGTTAGACAGCCTCCACAGTACCCACAAACACACACAGATGTGATCTCCCTTCACAAACCAATAAACACTCAACTGACTCTTCTATAGCCTGCCCAAATCCCAAGCAACCACATATTAGGGAAATCCTAAACTCTTAGAATGACCGTTTCTTCTTTTCAGAGACTATTATCTCTTTGATTTTCATGATTTGTGTGAGACATTGTCTACTGCTTTCAGCCTGAGTTCTGTATGATTCTACCTTAAATGTCATAAACATATGTTTATTATTCTGAGGCCAACAAATGCATATTTGAGTCTCTGTATTCCTAGTACCAGTCAAGCAGTCAAGAACATAGTCAAGAAGCATTATATGCCCTCTCGTGTGAGACTTTATGGGGATATCAGAGTTGTAGAATATTTTATCATGTTGTGAACCCCAAGATCATAAACTGTAAAAATCTGTTTCTTCCTTTAAACCTAGAGTTTTATGTTTACTGTAAACAAGTACTTGTAGTGTGGGTCTGCCCTAGCACACCTTTAATCCAAGAGCATTCTTCCCACATGATTAAATAGAGTTAACCCTAAACCAAGAAGTGGAGCAAGAAACCAACTGACAGGGATTAAACAGAAAGGAGGGACATTGAGCTGGAGGGTACTTAAGACAACATGGAGAAGGTGTTGGAAGGTTTTCTCCTTCAGAATGTTTTCTCCTTCAAAGGGTTTTCTCCTTCAGGAGGATTTCTCCTTCAGGAAGATTTCTCTTTCAGGAAGTTTTCTCCTTCAGGTTTTTCTTCCTTCAAGGCTTCTTCCTCTAGGTTCTTCTGGGCCTCTTTCTGTAGGGTTTTCAGCTGAATAAGAAAATCAGATGGGTGAGCTACCAAGCTTTTTCCTTCTGAGATGTTAGTTGAGTAGGAAGACTTTTTGCTTCTGGGATGTTGGTGGAATAGAAAGATCAGCTGAGTACTTTCTCTGCCTCTCTGAGCTAGCAGGTTTTCATCCCAGTATCTCTCTCCTGTGTCTTCACTGGTAAAATCAAATAGCAGGGGATATTTATACATACATACATACATACATACATACATACATACATACATACATATGTGACATACCAGCTCTACCTATCAGCTTGCTAAAGAACTAGTCACCTCACTATCAAAGATAGTGAAGTCTTGTCTTTGAAAGAGCTCATCTGGGACAGTTTAATCACTATGAGTACATTTAAGATAACTGATAGCTTAGTTATCTTCAATTCAATAATAGTTGTGTAGAAATGTGGTGAGTTCTTTTACTCACTCAGTGGTTGTACCTTCACATGCCTGGGAAGTCCAAAGGGGTCAAATGGTATATAATGTTACATGTAGTTTTCCTTATGGAAAGATAGCATCAGGACTCATTATCAACTATTTATAAATTCCTCAGATTCTGCAAATTATTTTCTCTTTATTTTTACTTATAATTTTTTCTATCCTGAAAGTCTTGCTTATTTGCACATATATAAAATTGTCATTTCTGTTCCTTAGTCATCCATGTTACTTGACATAATCTCTTTCAAGAATACTGTTCACAGTAAATTCTATACAAAACAGCAGAATTAAATATGCCACATTTATGAGAGTTAAATGGTCCAGTATACCTTCCCAATGTCCAGTTCATACATATTTGGCCCCTGACTTTAACCTTCTACCTTCTAACCATCTCCATGAGTTTAAAGTTCTATAACTACTGTTATAAGAGAAAGAACCATTTGTTCGATTGAAAAGGGAAGCGGTTGGGGGGGAAGAGGGTGGAAGGGTGGGACAGGAAGGGGGAATAGGGAAGGGTTTTTGACTGAGATGTAACTTGAAGAAAAAAAATAAAGTACTTATAAAAAAAAAGAATACTGTTCACTATTTGTTTCCATTTAATCACACATAGCCTTACTTTATTAAGCTCTTGAATGAGTTTGCAATTCAATCTCTAAGCATAAATCTACATTCATGAACACAAGACAATCTTTCTGCCAGCCTCCAAATTTCATTCTCTTATTTCTTTAATGGAAGGAGAGGGATATGTTGGCTTTACAGCTCTTATAAAACTCTGGCAGCTTTGGATGGTTAGCTCTTAATGTGTTTGTCTTACAAACATAATGTGACCCCTAGGTCTCCAGTTCGAATCTCTAAGGAAAGTAGTTCATGAGCTGAAGCAGGAGCTAGCCTTTGTCCATCTGCTGCCCAGTGCTGACATGTTACTGGGCCAAGAAAATCTCTTCCTGAAGAGAAAGAAAATGTCTCTGTGTAAATACCTGGAGCAAATCAAGCCTACAAATCTGGCTACCATGGGGTAAGGAAAAACCCATTAATATTTCCATAGGAAAGGAAGAGTCAGTTGCCCAGACACAAGAGGATGCATTCAGGAAAACAAGAATGAAATAAAGAGCAAAGCAATTCCAAATCAGTGTAAAGTTAAAACTCTAAACCAAGTTAATCATTAAAAAGTGATCTTTTTAAAGACCTTCCCTTGGTAGACAGATAAATTCAATTTCTTGAGAGTTTCTGAAAGTGGACAAAGGAAATCTGGCCTCAAACAGTGAGAAAACATTATATTCAAATTTTCTATGAGTCTCCTACTTGACATGTAGTTCCTTAACCAGGTCGTTACACCATGCAAAGTAGAAGTGAAATCCTAGGTGGCATGTAGCGAGCTGCGAAGTGCCGCGCCCTAAAGATGGCACTGGTCTCTGCCTTCCACCAGCCCGACGGTGAGTGCTCTTTATGATAATAAGTTCATATTTGGCAAAGACTGCTGATCTGGCTTGCTTCCGCATACGTAGACCTCTAAGATAGCACCACTTGGCTTTACATGACTGGCTGTTTAATTAGTATTTAGCCTGTGGGTTGGGTCTGCCCCATTATTTGGAAGACTGTTTTCAAGGGACCTGAATAAACTGCTGGAGAAGAGTTTTGCGAGTTGCGTCATTCCTTGCTGGACAAGGGGGGCCGTGACAAAGTGGTGGCCCATATGGGGAACCAGAAAAGACTCAGAACTCCTGCAGTCAGGGGAAGCGCTTGGTAAGTTCTGGGATAAAGCAGGACAATAAAGTTTCACAGAAATAGCAAACAAAAGGTAAAGTTTCGCGGAGAAGCAGCGAACCTAAAGTAAAATTTTTAAACATGGGATTGTCTCAGTCACATCCAATTTTTCTGGCTCTTCAAGAGCTACTTTTAGCTAGGAATTTGAAGATTAAGAAGTCTACCTTAGAGAGATTTCTGAATGAATGCGATTCTGTGGCTCCGTGGTTTGCGGTGTCCGGGAATCTTATGGTATCCTGCTGGGACAAATTAGGCAGGGACTTGGATTTTGCTTGGG
>CAJQZJ010032535.1:3841827-3864436 GCA_907164525.1 Lophiomys imhausi
GACAGACTTCTGTCCAAAAAGGACAAAACTTGGAAGCAGGTAAGTCGACAGCCTAGCTCTGCCAAGACAGGGTAGGTAAGTCCTTCATAATTCCTGCTCTACAACCAATGTCTGTCAGAGAAATGGGGCCAAATGGCTGAAGATTGATGCTGTAATGTATGGAGAGAAAATGGGAACTGTCCAGGCAGCCACTGGTATGTCATTTTTTAGTTTTGGAAGCTGCAGGCCCTGCACTTCCTATATAATCAGATATATTTATCCCTCTCAGGTCTCTGAGGTGGTTGAAGAATAGATAGCTAGAGTCTCATAGTTAAATTTTGAGTTGTTTAGGAATCAAGAGGGTGTTCTGGATCTAAGAAGATATTTTTAAAATTATGAGGCAAGTTAGTATGAAAGCTGAGTTAGATATAGAACTTTAAACTCATGGAGATGGTTAGATAGTAGAATGTTAAAGTCAGGTGCCAAATACATATGGACTGGACATTGGGAATGTATGCTAAGCCATATAACTCTTATAATTGTGGCCTATTTATTTCTGTTGTTTTGTATTGTATTTATAGTTATAAGAAAAAGAACCATTATTTGGACTGAAAGGGAGAGCTGTTGGGGGGAAAAATAAATACCTTAAACTAAAAAAAAAAAAAAAAAGAAGGGAAGAGGATGGTGGGGCTGAGGGGGAGGAGGGTGGAAGGGTGGGACTGGAGGGGGGAGTAGGGAGGGGATTGTGATTGAGATGTAACTTGAAGAAATAAAAAATAAATTATTAAAAAAAATTATTAAAAAAAAAAATTCAAATTCAAATATTTGTATAGCACTGAAGAAGTAAATATTCTATTATCTAAAACAAAAGTAAATATAGTAAGTCCAATATACTTTTGCCATTTGCTAAATATCTGGGAATGTATTCTATCCTTAAATAAATTATAAATATCCAGAAACTGGAAAACAGATATTTTCTATGCTCAACTCATTTGAATCAAAATCTCATACCACTCAACTTTCAATGTTTGTACAAATTTCTTTCTTAACCTGAGAAATAAAAAAGTTTATATTTAAAAAAAATAAAAGCTGAGGCAGGAATATCAGGAGTTCAAGTCCACCATGGGCTACAGAATGAAATCAGTTTCAAAAAAGAAAGTCGTTAGAGGCCAGTGTTGGCCTGTCACTAGGCTCAATATGAACCACCCAAACAAAATTTGCTTTCTTTTTTGGTTTTTCGAGACAGGGTTTCTCTGTGTAGCCCTGGCTGTCCTGGACTCACTTTGTAGACCAGGCTGGCCTTGAACTCACAGAGATCCACCTGCCTCTGCTTCCCGAGTGCTGGGATTAAAGGCATGCACCACCATGCCCAGATTAAATTATATATATTATATATATATGAAAAATAATCAATGTAACACTCATTTTGTGTTATTGTCTTTAACATCAGGATGTAGTAGTCTCATACCAGTTGTTAAGTATCATGTTAAATCCTTCTTTTTTCACTCATATTTCTTAATAATTTTTGGATTTTTAATACTTTTCCCTTTACATCATGTTCAATTTAGATAGAATTATAATATGACACAAAGATGAAAAATAAGAGCATAAAATTATAAACATCATATAGTAAAATATCTAATTTTTTACCTAGACATGACATTATACATGCCTATAATCCATGTACTTGTGAAACTAAGGCATATAAAACTTGAAAGTTTGAGGCAGTCTTAGGGTTTCCATTGCTGTGAAGAGACACCATGACTAAGGCAATCCTTATAAAGGAAAACATTTAGTTGGGGCTGGCTTGCAGTTTCAGAGATCTAGTCCATTATTATCGTGGCGGGAAGCATGGCAGCATGCAGGCAGACATGGTACAGGAGGAACCAAGAGTTCTACATCTAGATTAGAAGACAACTATGAAAAGACTGGATGTTTTTTCACACAGGGCATAGCTTGAGCATTTAAGATATCAAAGCCCCGCATCCACAGTGACACACTCCCTCTAACAAGCCCACACCTCCTTCAATAAGGCCACACCTCCTAATAGTACCACTCTCTATGAGCCAAGCATTCAAACACAAAAGTCTATGGGGCCGGGCAGTGGTGGCACACGCCTTTAATCCCAGCACTTGGGAGGCAGAGGCAGGCGGATCTTTGCGAGTTCGAGGCCAGCCTGGTCTACAAAGTGAGTCCAGGACAGCCAGGGCTACACAGAGAAACCCCGTCTCAAAAAAAAACAAAAAAAAAAAAAAAAAAAAAAAAGTCTATGGGGCCAAACCTACTCAAACTACCACAGAGGCCAGCCTCAACTATAGGCATATAATGAGAACCTACCTTAAAACATCTGATGACGAGGAGCTATAGCAAAGGCCCAGTGCTTATGCTGCTCTTACAGAGGACACAAATTCAGTTCTTAGCACATGGTGATTCACATCAATCAATCACTCCAGTTCCTGGACATCCAACATACCCTTCTAGCCTTCACAGGCAGTACACACATATGGCACATTCATGTACATGCAGGCAAAACACTCACACATATAAGTAAAATATATGTTTTTTTTTTTTACTTTGGTGACTACAGAGGACATAATCTAGTGGTCATTGGTCACATTCATGGTCATTCCAACTGCTAGCCTCTGTAGTAATCAGAATGCTCTATGCTTTAAAACGATTTTTTCAGTCATTTAACACACTGCAGCTGTCCTCACACTAAAGCTAGACAGTTTTGAAGAACAGCTTTACTTTGCATGGTGGCTCAACTGTTCAAGCTACCTTCCAGGCTGCACGTCCTTGATGGTCCTTGATGTCCTCCATGGTCACCACTGAAAGTAATCTGAATCATGACCTTTCACAGTCTACTCACCAGAAAGTCACACTAAGTGCAATGTTTATAGGGGTGGAGGCTGTATATAGTGATAAGCCATTCAGCTTTTTCCCTGGTCCAATTCACACTTTTTAAAGTGCATATATCTTTCAAAAAGGAAAAAACATGGACTAACATGGTTTTGAACATGAGAAGAGTTCAAAAAGTTCAGCAGGAATTCCTCTGGTTTTTCCTCTCACCAGAAGAGAGGAGGAGAAAAAGCAGAAATATATTGCTTTTTCTGGTCATCTTTGGTTACATTTCCATGAATAAAATTACCACTGGAAATGCAAATCAACACAGATATAATATTAATGTGACTGTGACTATAAAATGGATTGCTAAGGAAAGTAAAGTGCTATTTTAAGTTTTCAAAATGTTTAAACTACAATCATTACCTTTACAAAATTCTCTGCCTTTGAGAAGGTAGAGTAGATATGTATGCCAGTAATCTCTTTTCCATAACAAATCATCCAACTCAAACTCAGTGACCAAAACAATAATCTTTATAACATGCTTAGAGATCTGTAGGTCCTCAGTCCACAAAGGGTTCACCTAGGATCTGTTCCAACATGTCTGGGGCCTCTTCAGGAAGGACTCTGAATCTAAAAAGGTGATATGAATGGCTAGAACCAAGGTATCTGAAAGCTCATTCAGTCACCTGTCTGGAAGTTGATTCTACCTGCTGCCTATGACTTGCTTTCCCACATGAGGTGCTCCCTCCCCAGCCCCCGACCTCACCTTAGTTCAAAGACATTAAGAAAACAACTTAGGACTGAAGTGGAAACTTCCTCCCTGCAGGTGGCTTTCAAAGTGCTGGAAAGTGTGATGTAGAGAGCTGGGCAGGGGATGGAAGTCAGCAATGGCCTTACCCAGCTGTAATGTTTATGAATTATAAAACCAATCTGCTGGACCAAATGCACCCACCTGTGAAATAGTGGCATGACTGTTTATGGGAGCAACCAACTGCCCCCTGATTGGATTTGGGACCAGCTCCATAGAGGGAAATCATGCCTGAGGAGGTCATAAGGCTAAGTCGGAACTTAGTACTGTTGTTTAAATTGACACAACACCAAACTGCCTTCTCAATCAATGTTTATACCCATACACAAAAGCTTCTCTCAACCAAAATCAAAGGAGCTCCTCTTTCCAGTGAATAACAGTGAACGCACAGATTCATAGTTACAAGGGATGCTGAGAAAAAGTGACAGTTGATACAGTTGATGGTCCAGTCATAAACAAGACATTTATACCAAACCCTCTAAGACTCAAGGAGTAGTGTAGAAGAGGGGAAAAGAAGCATGTAAGTGCTGTATAATATAATATTCTGAGCATAACACAACCATTGCAATTATGATCTCATAGCAGATGTGGTTGCTTTTGTTGGTCCTGCATAAGATTGGCTCTGTCAATAATCACTCTTGGATATGGAAGGCCTCATGGGACCCTACCCTCGCTGCTGAATCATTAGTTAATGATAATGTGTGAGAAAGGCAGAGTTGTTGTCTTCAGTTACATACCCACTACTAAACCCACCAGGCTCTAAACCTGTATCACATAGACAGCTGTGGTTAAACTCAGAAACTTCAAAACATTATAAAAACACAAGAATGAGAGTGAGAGATTTAAAAAGAAGGAGGCGGGTTCACAGAGGTGAGAGGGAGAGAAAAAACAAGGGGTTTGAGAGTAATTGGTATACATTGCATATGCTTATAAAATTGTCAAAGAAAAAATTTAATTAATAAAAAAATGAACTCAAAAAGAATGAGTGTTTCTATAACAAAGCCAGAAATACAACAAACGTGAGATGTTTCTTCTGTATTCAAAAAGTCTCTAAGAAGCAAGGCAGTAAATACACTGCCATAAGTGCTGTGTAAGTGCACATAGAGGCCCTTTAAAACAGATACTGAACTATCTGTTCATAGTAGATATCCATTCTGAAGAGAAGTTGTCTGTTTTGCTTTTTTGGTTCCCCAAGTCACATTAGGTGATAAATACATTCAATAGAACTCCTGTTGCTATAATTAATGGGGATACCTGAAGACCTGAAAGTAATACACTAGAGATATAGCTTAGAATGCAATCCAGAATAGGGAGGAAGCAATTCTCTCAAGATGAGATTTTCTGGGTTTGAACACATCTAGACCTCACTATTGCTCCAGACTGGCTTTCCCAGTTGTAAGGCTTTCCTGGCCCCACATATGTCTATCTTGGCTCATGATTTCAGAGGCTTTAGTCTGCGGGCACTTGGCCCTGTTCGTTTGGGCCTGAGGCCAAGCAGAACATACAGGGTGGAGTATAGTGAAGCAAAGCTGCCCACCTCATGGCACCAAGCAAACAAAATGAAAGAGCAAGAGAGGAAGGAGCCAGGGACAAAATACACCTTTTATTATGATTCAAACTATCTACAAAAGCTCATGAGTTGGGAGTATGCTTGACAACTAATAGACTTAGGTGAAGATACTGAATCCTTTCAGCTTTGATCTAATTAGTGTATTAATCTCTTGATGGATTCATAATATGATAGGCATTATTGGGAGTTGAAGGGAAGTAGGAAGTAGAGCCTAGTTGGAGGAAATAGGTGATTGGAGTCAAGTCATGGAACAGTCTTTTCCCCTGTCCTTTCTCTTTATGTTTCCCAGGTGCCATGAATAAGCAGCTCTGCTCCACCAGCTCTTCCTACCATGATCCATGATTCTTTATTCTCTGCCTTACCACAGTCCCAGAGTGAGAGAGCCAAACAGTGCACTGAAGCTGTGAGCCTAAAGACCTGTTTTTCTGGGCATTTGCTGCAATGAAAAGCTGATTAACACATCCTTTAGGGTCACACCTCCAATGATCTATTTCTTTCAGCTCTGCCCCCACCTCCTAAGGCTTCCAGCACCTCCCAGTAGTAAACTATGAATCCACAAATGAATTAACCAATTTACCAATTAATAAATGCCAGAACTTTTATATTCAGTTACCTCCTACAGACCCATCTGAACACTGCTTTATTGGAAATCAACTCTTCAACACTTATGCTTTTTGGTGTACAGCTGAGGCCTAAACCACAACTCACTAAGAAATTAAAGGAAACAGCTATGATCATGGAAGAAAATGAAAGAAGCAATCTTAGAAGGGTTTATGAGAGACACCCCACTCACAGCTCCTCAGGGAGTAATGTCTAAGAAAGGCACTCAGCAAGGCCCTTCACATACTAAATCCTTCTACCCCTGACCTCCTCATTCATCTCCTGTCCCCCAAGCCTTTGCCTCCTTCCCTCATCAGTCTAAGGTCCATATTATAATCATTAGCTACTCTCTTTACTAGTAGACACAATGCTGACACTCACTCCCTTACCTTTCTCCACTCTGCACTCTCTGGATCTTGGATTAAAAGTAACAACCAGTCTTCTCTGAACTCACACCTGGGCTGCAGTTTCTGGAGAAAAATTACACAAATATGCAGACTACTAAACCATACTCTAAGTTTCTGAGCTCCGTCAGGGCCCTTAATCTAGTCATATCCTCTCTAGCTCCAAAACCATGTATTTCAATATGTTCTCCTCTTTAAAAAGGTCACTATCTCATCAATGTTGCCATAATTATACATATGAAATCCTAAGGATGCTTTTTTCTCTCCCTCTTTAGAGACTTTAGAAACTGCCATCTTCCTTCAACTTTGCTTTACTTTTATCTCCACGCCATCCCTTTCTCTTATTTCTCTACTTCCCCTCTTAATCCCTCCACATCATTTAAATGCTATTTATTATTTACTTAAAGGCTGTTTATTCAACCCTTCCTAAATACTAGCATTTTTTAATTTTTATTGTCTTCTCTCTTACTTTGACTTGTCACTAAGAGACTTCCATTTTTCTAACTTCAACTAGGATTTCTATATTCTCAAGGCTATCACTCTAGTTCTTCAACAAACACACTGCCCAACAGTTCAGGCTAATGGCCCACAAATATCTCTGCCTGGTTCAACTAAAATCATAATTCCTATTATTTTTTCCAGTCTTATTCCTGTTCCGTCTTTTGATTATATTCATGCTGTAATTTGTAGTTATCCATCACACACGCATCGTGGTCAGTCCAGGAGTTATTGGTTGTTTCTCTTCCTTTCATGACCACAGCCAAGGATAATGAACATGAATTTATTTTACTTCCCATTTTCCCTTATCCATTGATCATGTTCCTGTTCCTTCTCTAATCAAACAGAATTTCTGAATATTATTTCAAAATCTAGACAAGTTTATACACCTGTCATTTTCATAGTTTGATTATCTGGAATGTCATTTCTCCTTTTCCTATATTCATGTTTTCAGGACTTAGTTTTACCTCTCTAATTAATCTTTTCTTGGACCCTCTGCCAAATCCTTACACCCATCAAAATTTAACCCTCTTACTGAATCATTTATACAATACACTAAACACTAGCTTGTAATATACTATTTACTTATGCTATTATCTATTGGCTATATCTATCCTATTAAATTCAAAGATACTTCTAGGCAGCCAGAAAAAGGGTTTAGTGTGTAAGGCACTTGTCATGGAAGCATGAGGACCTGAATTCAGATCGAAAGCAAGCACGAAGAAATTGAAGTGTGACTGTGCACACTTGTAACTTCAGTGTTGAAGGAGGTGGTTCCAGAGACAGAGAATCCTTGAGTCTTATTGATTAGACAGTCTAGCTAAATTGAGCTCCAGATTCAGTGAGAGACCCTGTCTATTAACTAGTTAATTGGAGAGCAATAGAGGAAGACACTTAATTCTAATTCTTGTCTTCACATTCATACATGCATGTAAACATGTAACATACACAAATGAACACACACACATCAGCGAGAGACCTTGTCAATATAAATAAGTCAATACATATATAAATAAATACATAAAGGATATAGAGGGTAACAATCAACTCTGATGTCTGTCATGCACATGCACACACAACATATACAAATGAACACATACGCACCCCAACATATGTACACACACACAAAAATTCCCTTCGAGCTGCTAACAGGTCTTCTTTTAAAGCTTTAGTAAGTTGCATATTTTCTAGGAATCACCTCTTCTTGCAGATGATATTCTTCCTATTCACTTTTTCCCAGAGTACCTTACTACTTCTCCTATCCACGTGTTATACAGAGCAAACATGTCTTCACCTGTCAATGCTCTGACATACACTGTTGAAACAGGAATGGAAGTGTGCATTTTTACCTCCAGAGCCTACCAATCTGCATGGCATGCACTTTGCATTCAATAAACAGTTACTGAAAAGAAAAATAAAGTGTACTACAATGCCATTAATATGGTGGGCAGGCAAACATTTCTTGAATATTCAATGGGGCCATAAGGGTGAATTATTGTGCCTTATAATGCTATCTGGAGTAGAATAATAAACTCCATATTGGGTTAAAGGGTGTCAACTAGAACACAAAGAAATTAAATGGCCAGTTATGATATTTCAAATTGATCTACATAGAATAATCATGTAAAGTACAAGACAAGATCTCTGATGAACAGTCTCTTGTTTGAGTATATTTGCAGCTCTCACAGATAAGAGAGTGGGGTTAGTTACACATTAAACAAAATAAAACTTGGTAGTAATTTCTTTTGGTCCCAGATGTTATTTCTTCCCAGACTTTCTTTTATTATTTCAAATGTTTATTGCTTTAGTCTCCATTCTGTTTAACACAAGGGAAGTAAGCCTCTGATTTCATCGTAATTTCCACCTGTCACATCAATGAGACACAGAGATGATAACACACTTTGGTTTGTATAGTTTAATATTTGATTTATTTTCAATGAAGAAAAATTCTTCCTTGAAAACAGCATGGTATCCTGAGATAATGACTTAAAATATTTATTTATAACTGGCAAATGCAGGCAAATTCTTAATCATGGTATAGTTTAATTATAGCAATATAATTAGCACTGTTGTAATAAATTACTAATTTACATGATAAATTATCTTCCTTCAGTTTTCAAAACAAAAAGAATTCTATACAGTATTGAATGAATACTTGATTTTAATTATTCTTCTGGATCCTGTCCATCAACAACTGAAAATTAACCTTATAATTCTTTCTCTATGCATTAATTAATTCAGGTGAAAGTAGAAACCCATGAAAGCCAACATTTTACTCATTTTATTTTACACTACTCATTAAACATGAACTTTCATTATCTAGCCACCAGTTGTTTTTTTTTTTTTTTGGTTTTTCAAGACAGGGTTTCTCTGTATAACAGCTCTGGCTGTCCTAGACTCACTTTGTGGACCAGGCTGGCCTCGAACTCACAGAGATCCGCCTACCTCTGCCTCCCAAGTGCTGGGATTAAAGGCGTGCGCCACCAACGCCCGGCAAGCCACCAGTTTTTAAATTTTATTTCATTCAAGACAAAAGAGATGGCTTAGTGATTAAGAACACTTGCTGCTCTTTCAAAAGGTTTATTAGCCAGCACCCACATGGTAGCTCACAACTATCTGTAACTCTGATTTCAGGGGCTCTGACAACCTTTTCTAGCCTCTATGAATATCAGGCACTCATGTGGTACACATACACACATATAGGCAAAGTACTCATACACATAAAAAAGTAATTAATTAAAATAATTACTGCATTCGTTTTGTTTATGTGTCTGTGTGTGTGGTGCATTTGTTTCTAAGTGTCCGTATACATGTATGTTCTTGTATGTGGAGACAAGAGATCCATATCAGGTGTCTTCCTCTAATGTATTCTACTTTATTTTTTGAGGCAGTCTTTTCCTGAACATGGAGCTCACCCATTTAGCAGGACTGGCTGTCAATCAAGCCCCAAGGAGCCTCTTGTGTCTGCCTCCCCAGCACTGAGATTAGAGTTGTATACTCATGGGCTTGGCTTTTTATGTTCATTCTGGGGATCCAAACTCGGGTTCTCAGGCTTGCAGAGAAAGTACTTTCTTGACTGAGCCATCTCTCCATCCTCCTGATTTGTTAAAAACAGTCTTCAATACTTGTTAAACTTGCAATGGGTACAGGAGTAGAAAGGTGTGCAAAGTTTTAGTGACAATGACAGAGAAATACCATTGGGGACTCATCCAAGTTAATGGTTGAAAAGGTGTTTCAAAGTTCATCCCAATTTTTTAGAACAAAGTACCATTTTGTACTACCCTAATAAATCCTTGCTTGTATTTTTCAGCTTATGGTTTAAAAATCATTTTAAAATGGTATATTTTCCCTTTAGCTATCATTTGTTTGGAAGAGGGGTCAAGAGAGCAAATTATCACTATTTTTAATGTCATCAACTTTCAATTGCTCTTTTCCTTTATTACTTTAGCACTCGCTGTAAATAGCAGCAATAAACTTTAGGCCAGATATATAGTTGGAAAAAAACTGGCAATTTTAAGTTTTTCTTTCAGTTTGATTTTAACAAATCCTAGGCAATTTTCTTCCCTTTAATCAAATAAGGGTTGGGGGTGGGGGTAGAACAGCTTGTGAAAGACAATTTTTTCACTATCACATCAGGGACCAGAAAGTCTCCACAAATTAAAGACTAAAAACAAATCTCAGATTTACCCAAACTCTGTTGATCTAAGGCAAAATATACTCATTCCTTCATCTTTCAAATTGTAGGAGGAAATATAGTGGGACAACTTATATTAGTATGCCTGGAGAAAATCAACCTGCAAGTCTGGGATTTTAAAGTTATTTTTGCAATAGGCTCTGTACTCCCAGTACCTGACTTCAGAATGACCCATCAGCCTACAATCAACTCTGAACATCTGCCTGGTGTGAAGACTCATCATAGAGCCTCTTAGATCAATATTAATGAGACATTTGCCTCTGTTAGACTTCAAGAACCCAGTTCCCTTGACTCAGTGCTGAAATAATTTGCTACCAGGGAGAGCCCTAGAGAACCAAAGAGAAAAAAAAACTTATTAAGAAATTTCATTTGAAATTAATTACAGAAATTACATAATTTACAGAAAGTAACCAAATTAGATATTTTCTCTGATTGTTCGCCACAGAGGAATACAGCATGCACTGGTCCAAGTCTTCTGAATATTCCTATAGCAGCATCACCCACCATTTGTTATTAGTGCATGTATTGTTTTCAAGTTCAACTATTCAATTAAATATTAACTATTTTCATTTGAAGACAAATTGGAATCTGTTCTTGGTCCTTTCTACTTGATTCGCTCCTGGATGATCTGATGGATCCTTCTTGGCAGTACCTCTCATTACATACGTCATAACAATGGAATCTGCTTACATGAGTGAGAGAAAACATCACTTTAAGTTGACATAGTTGTGCCATTAACCTTGAGCTTCTTTTAAACAAAATGAATTGGCTTACTAAGGCAGGCAAGTAGAAAGCCGAAATCATCATTTTCTAAAGATTTTCAAGGTAAAAACCCTCAAGGATGATCTTCTGTCAGTGTCTAAGGCTTGATTAGCTGTCTTAATTCGGTATGATTAATGGCTTTTAAACCTCTGGGGCACCAAGTTTCTTCATGTACTGTATTATATGAATGTAAGGGGGGTGTTCTTGAAGTGAATGCCATGACCTGCATGCAGAACACATCAACAGCTGTAACAGATAAATTATGCGTGCCACTCTGTTGGTATGATAGATGCTTACAGGTGAAGCCCTCCACTCATTTAAGTAGACATATCCAGTTTTTACAAAATAAATATCTCATCACACAGGCAATTTTTCTTTCATCAAAAAAAAATGGCATTCCATTCTTCCTGCTGTACTTGTGACTATGGTTCCACCTGTGCTTCCTTTTGGGCAAATAAATCCAATAATAGTTCATTTTTATCCAATGGAAATTTAAGTCACAGAATTTAAAAGTCTCTTTGCATTTTAATTCTTAGTGACTAGAAAAATATTAAGCAGAAAAAGCAAATATCAATGTATATAGAGAGGGTAAAAGCCTTGCATAGTCTTAAAGACTAATTCCAAGTTCTACCACTCAATGGGACTTATATAAAATTTGGTAGGCCTCAACTATCTGAATAAAACAGGATGAAGGCTTCTTATCTTCAGTCTATAGTAGAATCAATCACATATGTTGGCCACAGTTGTAAAACCACTGTAAATGTTGTCCTGAAATAACTACAGTCCTTGTCTAAAGACAGAGTAAATAAGAATCAAAAATCTTCTCCAAAGTCCACTTTGGTCCCCAAAACAAAGGGGAAAGGTAAATCCATTGTTGTGGACTACAGGGGCTTTCTTTCACTTAACACCCATTTATCTACAAAGCTTCACCCAGGAAAGCAGACATGCTTCAAGCTGGGTCATCAAAACTCTGAGGCATCCCTATTTCTCCAGCTCTTTAGGATTAAGTCATAACATAATGAAAAGCAGCCAAAGGGGGGGCGGGGTTCCCAGCTGAAAAGCATCTTGTTGGCACTACTGCCCAAAAGGATTTGCTTAAAATATGTTTGCTGTAACTCCTCCTGACACACTCAGTTTCAAACTGCTGTAACTACTGTGTCACAACAGCTAAAATTGGTGTGATATATGACTCAAAAGATCACAGGAAACCAGAAGTTACTAAAATTGAAAAACAAGGCAAGGAATTTTATAAGAAAATTACAGGCATGCATTCTGCCAGCCTCCTTCCCTCAATATACTAGCTAGTGAAACAATTACAAATTGTAATTTTAAATAGAAAGTACCTATCCTTTGAAGTTGATTTCATTCTAGATAGAGAATACATCATTTGAATTATCTTTTCTTCTTCTAGAAGGGAAATAATGAGTTTAATTTTATATTAAAATTAAAACACATATAGATGATATGTGCTTATGATAGATTTTAAAAAGAATACCACAGGAGGCCTTTACTCATGGAAAATAAAACTGTTTCAGAGAATTCACAGATGGCCATTGGAATTTTTTTCCTACTTTTCTTTTCTTTGTTAAGCTTACTTGATAATGTAATTCAGTTATCTCTTAGTAATGTCAGACTTCTTTGGTGCAATAAAAAAGGGCAAAACTTAATTCAGAAGGGAAAAAATGAATATGAAGATGCATGATCTTTAGGGAATTGATGAGCAGTCATTAATCACCTTAGGAATGTTAGAGTAGCACACACTGTAACACTGCAACATTTTCCTTAGCACAAGGTCTGTGACAGATGAAAAATCCATTCAATTTCTTCTCATGTTAATAAAGCACATACCATATCTTTGAGAAGTTTTACAGCTAAATCTCTAGAGGCCAACTTTGCATTAGGTACATAAAGGAAGAAATCCACAGAGTACAGCCTTGGAAGCCAATGACCTTGTACAAAGCACAGCTTTGGGAAGTGATGACATTGAGAAGCTTATTTATTGAACGGAACTGACTCTTGAGCATCATTTTGAAGAAAATGAAGATCCATCATTAAGAAATGTCTCTCCACCCATCAGATTGGCTAAGATCAAAAACTCAAGTAACAACACATGCTGGTGAGGTTGTGGAGAGAAGGGAACACTCCTCCATTGCTGGTGGGAGTGAAAACTGGTACAACCAATCTGGAAATCAATCTGGCAGTATCTCAGAAAACTGGGAATAGTTCTACCTCAATGGATGTATAACACATCCCAAAAGATGCTCCACCATACCACAAGGACACTTGCTCCACTATGTTCATAGCAGCATTATTCATAATAGCCAGAAACAGGAAACAATTCAGATGTCCTTCAACCAAAGAATGGATAAAGAAATTATGGTACATCTAAAGAGTGGAATACTATTGGTGATTAAAAACAAGGAAATCATTCAATTTACAGGAAAATTGATTGCATGAAGTAACCTGAGGGAAGTAATCCAGATCCAGAGAGACACACATGATATATACACACTATTTAGTTGATATTAGCCATATAGTATAAGACAACCATACTACAATCCAAAGACTCAAAGAAGCTAAGCTAATAAATTGATATTGTCTTTGGAGTCTCTTAGGCTCCCCAAACCAAACACAAACACACACATACACACACACACAAATTCATGCCTAGTCCTGAGGTTTTTGTTACACTCTGTGGCTATTAGAGGCAGTATTGTGAGCCCAGGTAGCACAACTTAATTAAAAGTGTGTGTGTGTGTGTGTGTGTGTGTGTGTGTGTGTGTGTGTACATACATAGATGCATACATATATACATATACATATATAATTAATATATGAAATAATTTTAGGTAAATAAAAACTATAATTCCTTGTGGCTTTTTCAAATAATCTTGTTGTTATTTTCCCTTCCTTCCTCCTCCTTCTGGATTGATTTCCCTCCCCTTTCTACAGAGTTTTAACTCCCCTCTACTGGCTCTGAAACTTGCTCCATTACCTTCTCCTTTTCATAATTTGTTTGCCTAACCTTTTACCTCCCACACCATTCTCATTAGTAACTCTTTAAACACACTTTCAAGGGGATCCACGTTTTCTTGTGTCTTTATCTGCCATCACAATGTACAAAACCTCTAAACTTGCCTCTTCCTCATTGTCTGCAACTGATCTTTACCCTCAAGACATCAAAATATCTCTTCTCTCAGATTCTTCCAACAAATTTAGCTACATTCATCCAGCCCTTGGTTGTCTTTTCCACATGCCCCAGTCTCCGTGGTTCTTTACTTTTTGAATAGTTAGCCTTCATTTTCAACATGTCCATTTCACAGTTATTTCTTTGATATTCACTCTATACTAAGCACTACTTAGGAAACAGGGATGCAGCCATCAACTGGACCCTTACAGAAAACCTCAGAACTTCTTTAAAAGTGTCTCATCATTCCCATAAATGTATTCCATTCTAGCTCTACACTCCCATAACCTTCTTTTTAATTTGCTCCCACTTTTCCTTGATCCAATCTGCACTTTATCATCTTGTCCTTGACTTTAATAATTTTATAACTAATGTGAATATATGCAGGTCATTCCCATATATCTACATGAGATGCTCCCTGAATTATGATTTGTTTGTGATAGAGTATGTCCCAATACCCCATGTTAAAATGAATTTTTTAAGTAAATGATGTATTTACCACATTTAATCTAAAGCTTAGCAACATAGTACACTATAAAATATTAGCTGTATACCTTGATGATTATATTGTGGTCTGGAAGCTGCAGGTCTCTTCTAATGCCCAGCATATCTAAACACTATGTAGCTGCATATATCCATCCTGACAAAAGAACAAAGTTCAAGATTCTATCTATGCTTTTCACTGTGTGTACATTGATTTTTTAACTATTATGAAACTGAAAACCTTCAAGGCAAGTCACAACTAAGCAAACAACCATCTGTAGCTTTTATGATATACATTATTCCAAATAAATAATATGCATAAAAGCATACTGAAATTTTCCAAACTATTTTGTAAATTCCTCAAGGGATAACATATTTCTTCCTGAAGTCTCAAGACACACAGCAAGAATATAAAATCACGTTAAGAATGAAGCAGTGAAATACTATAGAAAAGGATTATTTATTTATCTATAAATAGAACAAAGATAAAATGTCAACTCAATTGCATTCATAAAGGGAACTATTACTCAATGCTTGTGTGTTCTGATCATCATTTAAGTACTTTACACACATTTAACCTCAAAAATCCTGTGAAGGAGGTACTATTATATTCCCTACTTTTCACATTTTAAAACTGAAGTATCTAAAAGCAAAATAAGTAGTCAAGGACAGTAAATAACGGTACTAGAATTCAAATCCAAATAAGTTGATTCTAAACCTAATAATGTTACCTGATTTATCATTCTCTTTCATGATTCTGAATCTACTGACCTAGAGTTCAGACACTATTGAATACCTGTCCTGATAATTTTCATAAATATCTACATATTAATTCTCTAACTGTAAATAAAAACCCCTAATAATTTCATGAGTGAGACTTTTTGTTGGCATGTTTTATGCAGAGTGACCTTACAATTTTTCATCCAAATCAAGACACTATTGGGAATGGAATGGGTGCTATATCTCCTGTTTATTGCTACATAACAAATTACCTCCACATTTTAGGTGCTTCAGGCAATAAATATATTATCTCACCCACCTCAGGGTTGTGAATCTAGGAGACATTTACCTCATGATTCTGTCTCAGAGTCTGCTGAATTTGTACTCAAGATATAGTCCTAGTCTGAGGTGATGAGACAGGGCTGGAGGCTATTCTATTCTCAGTTCAGTTCAGCTGCTAGGAGGTTTAAATTCTCTCTTCTATGAGGCTGCTCTTGAAAAGGAATCTGGTTCTCCCTAGAGAGAATGATGGTATATGGGATGGAGGGAAAGACAAAAGGAAAGGAGGGAGGAGGAGGAGAAGGAAATGGAAGAAAGGGAATAGCTTTTACAACCTAATCCTAGTATTGGGATATCATCCTTTTTTTTTCCTTATCTCACTGTTATGTGGACTTGGTATGATATTTATAATCTTGGGTATGTGAACTTAGTATGATGTATATAGGACAGTTCCTATAATGAGCATACTAAGTGGTAGATCACCAGGCATCATTTTTGGCGGAGGAATGCAGGGAGTGGGACAGCATCTCACTATGTAGCTCTGGCTGTCCTGGACCTCATTATGTAGATCATGCTGGCCTTGAACTCACAGACATCTGCCTGCCTCTGCCTTCTAAGTGCTGGAATTAAAGGTATGCTCCACCACACCTGCATAACATATACATCCTGAAAGCAGACCACCTATGTGCTACTAACAGTTATGCCAGAACAACAGATGTTTCACGTGAAGACAGTCCAGACAAAACAAAGATTTTTTTAATGCTTATTTATTACTTCAAGTTACATCTCCATCACAGTGCCCTCTTTCCACCCCTCCCAGTCCCACCCTCCCACCCTCTACCCCCTCTCCCTTCTATCCTGTTCCTCCGGATGGGGTGTCCCTACATATCAGTCCCATGCCCCAGTTCAGCAGTCATATGAGGGTTGAGAGCTTCCTCCTCATGTACTGGGGGCCTACAAGGCAGCACCACTAGGGCAAAGTGTCTCATTAACAGCTAACAAAGTCTATGTTCCTGTTCCCTTTTGTGCATTGGTTGTAGTATAGTTACACTGCACTACATGGATAAAATCCGACTATAAGTGAATAGATGTCGTGTGCATCCTTCTGAGTCTGGGTTAGCTCACTCAGGATGAGCTTTTCTATCACTCCACCTTCACCATATATCTAGGTTACATATACTCACATTAGCAATTTTCTACTTCTGAAATTACCTAGTTCTATGACTAAGTCCCTGATAATCCGTAGTATGTGGAACTGCAATGATTCCACCTCATTCTCACCCACTGAATCCTTCTCTTGTTATTTATGTGTAAGCTTCCAGAAGTCATCAACCCCTGTTTTCCCAACCATCTCTCTTCCCTTCCACAGCAAACATTAAACTGTTACTTCTCTGTATGACTTACAATTTCATCCATCCCCCTAAATGTCACACAGATCTTCTTGGCAATCTAGAAGGTTCATAAGTGATAAAAAAAAGTTTTGTGGTCCTTAGAAAACAATAATTTTGCAGGTTCATTGCTTTAAGATTTAAATGCCTCATTTCAAAATAAATTATCAAGTTATAAACACAATATTTGCTGTGACAAATCAATCTACTGGGAGAGGAAAGTATGAAAATCTAAACATAAGTTGTAACCATAAATTGTTAATAACAAGTGCTTCTAACCTTAGTCATTTTCTCCTCAGCAGTTAATTTTATCATGCATTGTCTTAAGTTCCAGGTGACTTTGAGCCTGGTACAAAGCTAAGTCTAACTCATTCTCTGAGTCTTCAGAACAAAAAGTTAAAGCAGGAATAGCAAAACTGAAATAAGGGTAATTAATTCTCCCTTGTTAGAGATAAATGCTAAGTGTTATGACTACCTACCTAGCCATTGACAAAGAGCAAGGAAAAAATGAGAAATGGCACTGACACATCATTTACTATAACTTCTAAACCAAATATCTCTGAGAACATTCCTTTCTTTCCAGAACCATTGAGGCCAAAGCAACAAAAGCAAAACCTGTAGACTTTGAATCATTCGGTTACTCAGAGCATGTTCTCTTTCTCCGTGTGCATATTATACATTACTCTATGCTCAGCTGGAGAATGGAGTGGCTGCTTCAAATATAGTAACAACCATCATTATATCATAAAGAGGTCCTTTGGGAAACTAAGCTTAAAACCTGAAAGTCTAAGCATGATTTGGTGCTCTTGCTATATTGATTTGCTGGAGAGAGGAAAGGTAGAGAGGAGGAGAGAAGAAGAGAGGAAAAGGGAGAAAAGGAGAGATAGAGAGACTGACTACGACTCTCCTCTAATTGGTCAACCCCATAACCAATGGAAATCAGGAAATCAGGAACTGACTCTCTGAAGATTGAAAGCAGCAATAAACTTCCCATAAAAGTCAAATAAGGAAACCCACAAACCATGGAAAATTAAAAGAAAGAAACACTTCACTAATCTCTCCCATGATCCATTGCTTACAGTCACCCAATTTCTGGAAGCATCTGGACAAGACCTGTTAGGAAGAATAAATGAAAGAGCAGCATGACCAGGATACAGTAGCTTGTTCTTCTTTTTACTTTCCGTTGTGTTGGAGAAACAAGTTTTGCATCATCTAGAAGTTTTCTTCTGTTTGTAATCTATTTTCTCATCACTTATACACCCAGATACTTGTTTCCTCTCTGGTTTAAAACAACGTTGATGCAAGTTGAAGCTGACTTCACCTTGCCAAAGGCTGAGTAATTCCTCCAGGCAATGCAGTTCCTCATCAGTTACTTGAATACTATTTTCCTGTTGCACTCCTGTCACTTATTTTTTTTCTCCCTCCCATTTAGGAACTACAATTGATTTACCCAAAGTTAAGTCAGTTGACTCCTAAATTTTTCTAGCTGTTATTTGGAATATTCAGATTCACAGAACACCAACAATGAATCGCATTTCTATGTGCAGCCAGTCTTGAACCTCTCTACATGTGCTAGAGCTGTTGTCATTTCTTTCTGGTTTTGATAAATATGCACAAAATATCATTTACTGAGTCAATTCCATAGAATTTTCCTTAGCAAGAGCATAGAATTGATTCCTAAGTACAGGAATTTCTTCACATTTATAAACATATGAAAATGTGTTTAATCTTACTAGAAAAGATTACAAACTAAACCCCAATTTACATATGAGACATCCTCTTTTGAATTGGTATTCAAGGCTGTCTAATAGACTCCCAAAACACAGAACTTAATGCTTTTGCCCTTGGTTGCCCCCAAGAAGTGAAAGACCAACATGTACTTCATTAGCAGGGCCCAGAGATCCTAGCAATAAAACCAAATTGATAATACCCTCCCTGACAACTAGTTTTCATGGTACAAGAAGGAGCCATGCCAGGAAAAAAACCTTGCTCCAACTGTAGACAGATGCTGTCCAAAAAGGACAAAACCTGGAATCAGGTAAGTCGACAGCCTAGCTCTGCCAAGACAGGGTAGGCAAGTCCTTCATAATTCCTGCTCTACAATCAATGTCTGTCAGAGAAACAGGGCCAAACAGCTGAAGATCAATGTTGTAATGTATGGAGAGAAAATGGGAACTGTCCAGGCAGCCACTGGTATGTCATTTCTTAGTTTTGGAAACTGAGGTCCCTGCACTTCCTATATAATCAGATATATTTATCCCTCTCAGGTCTCTGAGGTGGTTGAAGAATAGATAGCTAGAGTCTCATAATTAAATTTTGAGCTGTTTAGGAATCAAGAGAGTGTTATGGACCTAAGAAGATACTCTTAAAAGTGTGTTGCAAGTTAGTATGAAAGCTGAGTTAGATACAGAACTTTAAACTCATGGAGATGGTTAGATAGTAGAATGTTAAAGTCAGATGCCAAATACGTATGGACTGGAATTTGGGAATATATGCTAAGCCATATAACCCTCATAACTGTGGCCTAATTACCTCTGTTGTTTTGTATTGTATTTATTATTATAAGAGTAAGAGCCATTTGTTGGACTGAAAGGGGGAGCTGTTGGTGGAAAAAAGATATACCTCAAACTTAAAAAAAAAGGAAGGGGTTGGGTGGGTTGAGGCGGAAGAGAGTGGGAGGATGGGACTGGAGGGGGGAGTAGGGAGGGGATTGAGATTGAGATGTAACTTGAAGAAATAAAAAATAAAGTAAAAAAGAAAAAAAATAATAAAGAAGGAGCCATGCAAGCTTCCAAAGAAGGGAGGCAACCAACAGTCCTACATATCTATGGTATATATGAACCACAACAATGGCCAGCATGGCACAATAATCCTAAGGGTGCAGTAGTGGCATGGTTACCTTGACAGTAACCAACAGCTCACAACAATGGCCAGCATGGCACAATAATCCTAAGGGTGCAGTAGTGGCATGGTTACCTTGACAGTAACCAACAGCTCTCTAATTGGGCTTTCCAGTAGAATCGGACAAGGCTTTTTCTTTCCCTACATCCTCACCAGCATTTGTTGACATTTGGTTTTGGATTTTTGGGTTTGATAATAGCCACTCTGACTGAGATGAAAGGGACATAAAAACAGTTTTAACTTATGTTTCTCTGGTGGCAAAATATATTGAACATTTTTAAAATATTTACTTGCCATTTGTGTTTCTTCATTTTAAAACTGCCTGTGAAGTTAATTTATCCATTTACTGATTGGAAGATTTTGAGTTTTAAGGTGTTTAGTTTTTGCAGTTCACAGAATAAATATATGTTTTTCATTATTCATAAAGAATATCTGTTATCATAAAATGCTAAGAAGATAGTATAATTTTTCTCCAGGTAAATGCAATTTCTGAAAAGTATGTCCAATTTTATTTTTTAATACTAACTGTTAGACTGATGACTATTTTTAACATATATATGACAAAAACAAGGCAAAACTCTCTGAGACACAGATCACTGGAGAGCAACCATCTGGAGCCCTGACACAGCATCCAAGACAGATGTGGAGGCCCTGCTGAGAACCTTGCTGCATCATATATCACCCTTTCAACCATGGACTAGCCAGTCCATTCATCTTTCAGGTAGAGTCACTGTTTGACACCCCTGACCCGCTCCCCAAAGTCATTACCTAGTGAAAGAACTCTTCAGGGCTTTTGCTGTCTATCCAATACTCAAGCTCCCAGCTCTGTACAGAGGATAACCAGTGGTTAGAGTAATTTAATACTGTTTTCAAAAGTGCCTGTGCTTGTAAACATTTACTTTTTAGAATACCTAGGACTATATTTTTTTGCTTCCCTCCCCACGTAATTTCTAGCATTTTCAAAATATATTTCATTATATTTTAGAAGACAGGAAAAACTTCCTGAATTTCTTATGTGTGATGTAATATCAGAAGTTAGTTTTGTTTGTTTGTTGTTTCTTTTCTGTAACCCTTGCCTTTTCCATGAAGTAAGTGAATATGTAAAAGGGGAGCTTATCAGCCGTCACAAGATAGAACATCAATTACTGTAGCTTAGAGGGGGAAATATGGACTTTACAAACTCCTATTTCTAATAACTCTTCTAGCAAAATGAAATCTGGCATCTATCAAGGATATTAAAAAAAATCAAGCACAAAACTATGTTGCATGTTGGCGCTGTCCTTCCCGAGCTATAATTTATCCTACTGTTTTGTCCCTTTGTCCCTTTGACTCAAGATGTTCCTTACAACACCTGGAGTGAGGTTGTTACCCCACAGTCTTCGCTCACTGCTCTACTAGCCATGCTGCATCCCCTCTACTGAGGATGCTGTTGCATCTGGGATATTATGATGAGAACATGAGTAGTACATTCCACAGTATTGACAGTCATTGTTCATCACTGGTATATATGTGCATTAATCACCACAGAGGCCAATCTGACCTGGCATCATCTCTCCCTGTTAATCACAATAAAATACCCTTTCTTGTCTCTTCAGTTAGTAGATATTCATTACCAGGAGCCTAGCACTTTTTAAAAGTTATTTCCAATCCTTTATTTAAAATAAAAAACATTAACTGTTACCCCATGCTATGCTGGTAAACCATTAAAGCCAAGTTTCTAAGGTACATTGCTTTTATATTGCAGATATTGAAATGTGACCCTTATCATTATAGACTGATTAAAAAAGAAATCTTATGGCATCCCAGCATGCAGTCAGCTCTTTTAAAGATTAAAAAAATGAAAAGAGTAAAGAATAATGAATTGCCAAGGCAGTTGGCACTAAAAAGTGCTTAATTTAAAACGCATTTCCCATAGTTGCAGTTCAAGATGTTGATGTTCATAGCTAAATTAGTTTACAGCTCACCTGCATTAAATTCCTTAATTATACAATTACCACCATGTATACTCTTTAAAGAGGCCAAATAACTTCCAGAATAATTACTTGTTTTTTTAATCTGCAATTTCCTGAAACAACAAATCATTTTTTTCTTATGTTTATTTATTACTTCAAGTTACATCTCCATCACAGTGCCCTCTTTCTACCCCCTCCTGGTTACACCCTCCCACCCTCTCACCCTCTCCCCCCTCTTCCACACATCCTACTCCTCCGGAGTGGGGTGTTCCTACATATCAGTCTCCCCCCCACACACACACCAGTTCAGCAGTCACATGAGGGCTAAGAGCTTCCTCTTAAACTGGGAGCCTACATGCAGCACCTCTAGGGCAAAGTGTCCCACTAACAGGTAACAAAAATCTATGTTCCTGTTCCTTTCGGTATGTTGATTGTAGGATGGTAATCCTGTACTATATGGCTAAAATCCAATTACAAGTGAATAGATCATTAAACACACACACACACACACACACACACACACACACACACACACACACA
>CAJQZJ010032535.1:3864446-3917197 GCA_907164525.1 Lophiomys imhausi
CACACACACACACACACACACACACACACACACACACACACACACACCCAAACTTCATGTTAGAATAAGGTCAAAAGGTATAAAACCTTTTCCTTACCTTGGCCTCTTCATAACAACAACAAAATACTGTGTGATCTGAATAAGAATATCTCCCAGCTCTTGGCCCTCATATGACTGCTGAACTGGGATACAGGACTGATATGTAGGGACACTCCACACTGGAGGAATGGGATGGAAGGGATAGTGGGTAGAGGGTGGGAGGGCAGGACTGAGAGGGGTTGAAAGAGGACACTGAGATGGAGATGTAACCTGAAGTAATAAATAAACATTAAAAAAAAAAAGAATGTCTCCCAGAGCTTCAGATGTTGGACTGCTAGGTCTTCACTTGGTAGTGCTGTTTGGGTCAGTTTAGGAGATGTGACCTTCCTGGAAGCAGTACGGCCCTGGAGGTGGGCTTTGGGGTATCAAAAGCCATGCACCATTTCCAGTTCACCCTCTCTGCTTCTTGCTTCCAATTCCAAATGTTAGCTCTCTGCCCTCAGCTACCAGCTGCAGCCGTCCTATCTGCCACCTACTGCCATGTTGTTCTGGACCCTAAACTTTTCAAACCATAACCCACATAAGTTCTTTCTTCTATAAGCTGCCATAGTCAGAAAAGTAACTAATATGAATATTAGAAAGAGAAAAGCATTCAAACTATTTATTTAAAGATCTAGATAAAAATCATACTTTAGTTCTTGGGCTTGATGAAAAATGGGCAGCCATATATAAATATTATTGAACAAAAACAACAAAAGATATCAAATAAAGGACTTGTAAGATGGGACAATTATAAAAGTTCTTGCCGTACAATCCTGACAATCTGAGTTCAATATACAATTAGATACATATATACACATACACACACACACACACACACACACACACACACACCCGCATGCATGTGTGTGTGTATGAAATGTTTGAAGAAAGAAAACATCAAAATAGACCTACTGCATGTAATGTAAAGGGGAAAAATAGAGAGCCATTCAAGTACTTTTTAAAAAATACCTCTGTTACAATAAAAAGGAAACTATGTGAATCTCTCATTCATGTAGCTTAAATTTGGCTTTGCAGGGATGAGTTACCAAGGGTTTGTGAGCTAGGGTGGGGTAGGTACGGAACTACATCAGACAAGCAACGGCACTGTGGAGAAGGAAACTTTTAAAAATTCTTTCAAAGGCTCTGCGGGCCCTACTGATGACCCAGCTTCTCTCACTAAATTTGGTAAATTCAAGGGTAAGCAATACTGAATAGGTAAGACACACCATTTATTTATGTAGTATATAAAGTAACAAACTTCCTTACCACAGTTCATACATAGTTAATTTTAGTTGTCTGTGTGCCTTTTCCCCCACCTCCCATCTCCCTGCTGGCTTCATCTCTGTTATATTCTGCCATACTCAAAAATCTCCCTTCCACTCCACATCACATATGTTGTGCTGCCCTCCCTTGAAGCCTGTTTTCATCCATTCATGCGCTCTTTGCTAGTTTTCTGGCCTCTTCTTACACACAGTTACTCCTACATAAACATATCCTTATAACAGTTGGAAGCTAGGATCAACATATATGAAATAACATGTGATATTTGTCTTTCAGAACCTAGGTTGCCTCACTTAATATTGTTTCTGCTCTTTTTTTTTTTTTTGAAAATTCCATAGTTTTCTTTATGGCTGGATAGAATTCCATTGTGTGAATACACTGCCTTAGTATTATCCATTCGTCTGTTAATAGGCATCTAGGTTGATTTCATTTGGTTGCTATGTAAAACTAACAGCAATAAATATGAGTGTGCAGGGATGTCCATGGTAGAAAGTAGAATCCTTTTCATATATGCCCAGTAATGGCATACCAAGCCTCATCTTTAGCTTTTTGAGAAACCTGTTACACTGAATTTCCCAGTGAATATATCAATATTGAATATGCATTCACTCTTACCAACATCTCTTTACGAAACGCTTTTTTTTAGTTTTTAATTTTTAATTTTTCAAGACAGTGTTTTTCAGTGTAACAGCCCTGGCTGTTTTGGAACTCACTTTGTAGGCCAGGCTACCCTCAAACTCACTGAGATCTGCCTGCCACTGCCTCTCTAGTGCTGGGATTAAAGGCGTGTGGCACTATGCCTGGCTTACTCAAAACTTTTAAAAATATATTTTCCCAGGATTTATTGCCCTTTTTTTTCTTCATAACACCCATTCTGACTGGAATGAGATGGAACTTCAAATTAATTTTTATTTTTGTCTTCATGATAGCTAAGAATTTAACGAACTGTAAAGATATACATTAGCCATTTGTATCTCCTCTATTTTAACTATCTGTTCATTTCCTTGGCAGTTTTGTGGGTTTGAGTATTGAATTTTGTACAATGCCATATATTCTAGATTTTAACCTCTGTCTGATATATACCTGGTGAAGATTTCCTCCAGTGGTTTGGGTTGTATAACTACTCTATTTGGAGTTTGCTTTGTTATGTCTATGCTTTTAAGTTCCCTGGATTTTTTAAATCAATTCTTGGGGTGGATCTCTGTGATACTGGGGTTATGTTCAGAAAGGCCTGACCTATACCTATATCCTGAAATGTTTTCTTTAACAGTTTCAAGTTGCTGCTTTTTAATGAAACAATTTTTTCCTTTTATTGAAAATAGATTCTTCTTTCATGTAAGATACCCTGATTGTTTCCCTCACCCATAACTGTTTTCCCTCCCCTACTCCTCCCAGGCTCTCCCGAACTCCCCCCCCCCCCCCGGATCCACTCCATTTCTGTCTCTCATTAGAAAACAGGCTTCATTTGAGTTTTTGATCTTAGCCATTCTTACAGGTGTGAGATGACATCTCAGAGTCGTCTTGAGTTGCATTTCTCTGATGATTAAGAATGTTGAGCATTTCTTCAAGTGTCTCTCGGCCATTAGGGATTCCTCCTTTGTGAATTCCCTATTTAGCTCCGTCCCCCATTTTTTGATTGGATTATTTGGTTTCTTGGCATTTAATTTCCTGAGTTCTTTGTAGATTTTGGATATTAGCCCTCTGTCAGATGTGGGGTTGGTGAAGATTTTCTACCAGTCTGTAGGCTGCCGTTTTGTTCAAATGACAGTGTCTTTTGCCTTACAGAAGCTTTTCAGTTTCATGAGGTCCCATTTATTGATTGTTGGTCTCAGGTCTTGAGCTGTTGGTGTTCTGTTCAGGAAGTTTCACCTGTGCCAATGAGTTCGAGGGTTTTTCCCACTTTTTCTTCTAGTAGATTTAGTGTGACCGGCCTTATGTTAAGGTCTTTGATCCACTTTGACTTAAGTTTTGTACAAGGAGATAAGTATGGGTCTAATTTCATTCTTTTACAAGTGGACATCCAGTTGGACCAGCACCATTTGTTGAAGATGCTGTTTTTCTTCCATTGTGCAGTTTTGGCTTCTTTGACAAAAATTAGGTGGCCATAGGTGTGTGGGTCCATTTCTGGGTCTTCAATTCGATTCCATTGATCTACTGGTCTGTTTCTATACCAATACCATGCTGTTTTTATTACTATTGCTCTGTAGTACAACTTGAAATCTGGGACGGTGATACCTCCAGATGTTTTTTTATTGTACAGGATGGATTTAGCTATTCTGGGTTTTTTGTTGTTCCATTAAAAAAAAAAAAAAGGTAGAGGATGGGGCGGTTGAGGGGGAAGAGGTTGGAAGGGTGGGACAGGAGGGGGGAGTAGGGAAGGGACTGTGACTGAGATGTAACTTGAAGAAATAAAAAATAAATTATTAAAAAAAAAGAAAGAAAACGGGCTTCTGCTGGGCGTTTAATTCCAGCACTTGGGACACAGAGGCAGGTGGATTTTTGTGAGTTCAAGGCCAGCATGGTCTACAAAGTGAGTGAAGGACAGCCAGGGCCACACAGAGAAACCCTGTCTCAAAAAAAAAAAAAACATAAACAAAAACAAAAAAGAAAACAGGTTTCTATGGGATAATAATAAATTTATAATATAATATAAATATATGACAGACTATCACATCGAATCTGGATAACACAAGCCAACAGAAGGAAAAAGCCCATGAGAAAGCAAAAGAATCAGACCCACTCATTTGCACACCTTAGTCTCTGTGAGTTCGAATGTCCTTTGATCATGTTGATTTAGACGGGCTTGTTTTCTTGGTGTCCTCTATCCCCCATGGCTCTTGAGCTTTTTCCACCTCCTCTTCCTCAGGGTTTCCTGAGCCCTGAGGGGAGGAGTTTGATGAAGACAAACCTTTTAGGTCTGAGTGTTTCAAGGTCTCTCAATCTCTCCATAGTGTGTGGCTATGGGTCTCTGTATTTGTTCCCATCTACTGCAGGAGGAAGCATCTCTGATGATAACTGAGCTAGGTAGTGCTCTATAAATATAGCAGAATAAAGCAAAATGTCTTTAGGACTCATTTTATTGTTAGGCTTTTGTGGGTGAGTACTGGACTTTTGTGGGTTTTTTTTGTTTTGTTTTGTTTTTTTGTTTTGCGGGGGTGTTATTTGTTTCTTTGCTTTTGTTTTTGTGTTTTGTTTTATTTTTCAGATGATAGTATTCTACCCTAGATCCCTGGGTTATTTAATCTCTGGTTCTTGGTCTCCCAAGCAGGGTATGGGTTCCATCTTGTGGAGTGAGCCTTAAGTAAAATCAGATATTGGCTGGTTACTCCTGCAAGTTTTGCACCACCATTGCCCTAGCATATCTTGCAGGTAGGACACCATTTTAGATCAAAGGGCTTGTGGCTGACTTGTTTACATTTTGGTAGCATGCTTAGTGCCTTTCTGTACTAAAGATGCTGGAACATAGTGGGGAAAGCTCTATGCAGGCACCAGCTTGACTTCTCCATGTTCAATGAGTTGTGTAGGTGTAATCTGTAACAGTGGGGCCTAGTTGTCAGTTTCTAGAGAGAAACCTGTAGTCTTGGCAACAGCCTAGAGTGTTTGGGTATTCCATTGGGATCCCTTTGTCCACCAACTCAATTTGATGTAATATAATCCAGGTATTGGAAGCTTCATTTGGTGACAAGAGACAGCCAGTTGGGGCTTTATTTCTTCCATTATTAAGTGATTTCATTTAGATCACCTTCATATATGTATATATTTTAGGAAGCTTCTACTATACTAGGTTTACATATTATCCCCCAAATAGCCCTTACTTTTAGCTGTCTCTTCACTATTCCCTTCCTCTATCTCCTCTTTCCTCTCCCTCCCTACTTGATCCTGTTGATCCAGTCCCCAGTGCCCCATCTATCTTTAACTGTCTGATCTATTCCCCTTTCCTAATGAGATCTCTCTGTACCCCCTAGTCCCTTTCTTCTGTATGCTTAGTGTTTTGATTAATATGTACAGAGGGCAATTTCTTTTCTGGTCCAGTCTATTTGGTGTTCTATGTGCTTCCTTGACTTGATAAATATATCCTTCTTTAGTTTGGAGAAATTTTCTTCTATTATTTTGCTGAAAATATTTTCTGTGCCTTTGACTTGGGTTTCATCTCTTTCCTCTATTCTTATTATTCTTAGATTTGATCTTTTCATAGTGTCCCTACACTTCTGAAAAGTCCCCTAAGCTTCTACCTTGTGAAAAAAAATAAAGAAAAGTGAAAAAGAATCAAAGAAAAGCTTAGGGTTGGGCACGGTGGCACATGCCTTTAATCTCAGAAGAGGCAGGGGAATCACTGAGTTCGAGGCCAGCTAGTCTACAAAGTGAGTTCTAGGACACGCAGGGCTTCACAGAAAAACCTTGTCTCAGAAGAAAACAAAAAACAAAACAAAACAAAGTCTCCCAACCTCCCCCCCACCAAAAAAAAAAATCATTTTTCTTACAGAAGAGATAGAAGTAAAATGAGCTTTGTGAATTTTCTTTTCTTTTTATATCTATGTCTTTTTCTGAGGCCTCAGCAGGACATGTCACTTTCTCAACTTTATTCTAATTTTTAAGATGTCTTAGCTTAACCATATTTCTATAATAAGACCTATATAACACCTAACTCCTTTGAAGGTGCAGTCATTTGGATTCTGTGGGGTTTTTGTTTTTGTTTCTTTGTTTTTAATTTAAAACAGTCACTCCACAGGCCATGCTGGTGTCTGTGGTCCCGCTGGGCCCTGGGTTGATCAGCTCATGGTCAGTGCTGCTGTTGACCATAACAGGCAATGGAGTTTCTATTGCAGGGGCATGGATGACTGCAGACTCCCAGATGAGAAAGAGGGACATAGGAGGCTTTTGTGACGACCTCTACCCCATCCAACCCCTCAAAAAGTAAGAGCTCAGAAGAAAAAGCCATCTTTTTTTTTTTTTAATAAATTTATTTGTTGCTTCAGGTTACATCTCCATCTTATTGTCCTCTTTCCCTTCATACACTGGGGGCCTACAAGGCAGTACCACCAGGGAAAAGTGTCTCATTGACAGGGAGAGAAAACAAACAAACAAACAAAAAAGTCTATGTTCCTGTTCCCTTTGGTGCACTGGTTGTAATATAGTTATGCTGTACTATATGGCTAAAATCCGATTATAAGTAAATAGATGCCATGTGCATCCTTCTGAGTCTGGGTTAGCTCACTCAGGATGAGCTTCTCTAGTTCCATCCATTTGGTTGCGAATTGCATAATTTCATTGTTTCTGATAGCTGAGTAATATTCCATTGTGTAGATGTACCACAGATTTTAATCCATTCTTCAGTTGAGGGACATCTCGGTTGTTTCCAGTTTCTAGCTATTACAAATAAGGCTGTTATGAACATAGATGGGGAAACTTCCTTGTGATTTGGTGAACAATCCTTTGGATGTATACCCAGAAGTGGTATGGCTGGGTCCTGAGGCAAACCTATTCCAAGTTTTCTAAGATATTGACCTCCATAGTGGTTGCACAAGCCTGCACTCCCACCAGCAATGGAGGAGAGTTCCCCTTTCCCCACACCCTTGCCAGCATGTGCTGTCATTTGAGCTTTTGATTTTAGCCATTCTGACAGGTGTGAGATGGAATCTCAGAGTCGTCTTGAGTTACATTTCTCTGATGATTAAGAATGTTGAGCATTTCTTCAAGTGTCTCTCGGCCATTAGGGATTCCTCCTTTGTGAATTCCCTATTTAGCTCCGTCCCCCATTTTTTGATTGGATTATTTGGTTTCTTGGCATTTAATTTCCTGAGTTCTTTGTAGATTTTGGATATTAGCCCTCTGTCAGATGTGGGGTTGGTGAAGATTTTCTCCCAGTCTGTAGGCTGCCATTTTGTTCAAATGACAGTGTCTTTTGCCTTACAGAAGCTTTTCAGTTTCATGAGGTCCCATTTATTGATTGTTGGTCTCAGGTCTTGAGCTGTTGGTGTTCTGTTCAGGAAGTTTCACCTGTGCCAATGAGTTTGAGGGTTTTTCCCACTTTTTCTTCTAGTAGATTTAGTGTGACCGGCCTTATGTTAAGGTCTTTGATCCACTTTGACTTAAGTTTTGTACAAGGTGATAAGTATGGGTCTAATTTCATTCTTTTACAAGTGGACATCCAGTTGGACCAGCACCATTTGTTGAAGATGCTGTTTTTCTTCCATTGTGCGGTTTTGGCTTCTTTGTCAAAAATTAGGTGGCCATAGGTGTGTGGGTCCATTTCTGGGTCTTCAATTAGATTCCATTGATCTACTGGTCTGTTTCTATACCAATACCATGCTGTTTTTATTACTATTGCTCTATAGTACAGCTTGAAATCTGGGATGTTGATACCTCCAGATGTTTTTTTATTGTACAGGATGGATTTAGCTATTCTGGGTTTTTTGTTGTTCCATATGAAATTGAGAATAGCTCTTTACAAGTCTATAAAGAATTGTGTTGGTATTTTGATAGGAATTGCATTGAATCTATATATTGCTTTTGGTAGGATGGTAATTTTTATTATTTTGATCCTACCTATCCATGAGTATGGGAGATCTTTCCATCTTCTAAAGGCCTCTTCCATTACTTTCTTCAAGGGCTTGAAGTTCTTGTTGTACAGGTCCTTTACTTGCTTGGTTAGAATTACCCCCGGTATTTTATATTGTTTGTGGCTATTGTGAAGGGGGTTGTTTCTGTTATTTCTTTCTCAGCCCATTTGTTTGTTGTATATAGAAGGGCTTCTGATTTTTTTTTGAGTTAATTTTGTAACCAGCCACTTTGCTGAAGGTGTTTATCAGCTGTAAGAGTTCTCTGGTGGAATTCTTGGGGTCGCTTATGTGTACTATCATATCATCTGCAAATAAGGATAATTTGACTTCTTCGTTTCCAATTTGTATCCCCTTGATCTCTTTTAGTTGTCTTATTGCTCTAGAAAGAACTTCAAGTACTATATTGAAGAGATATGGTGAAAGTGGACATCCTTGTCTTGTCCCTGAGTTTAGAGGAAATGCTTCAAGCTTCTCTCCATTTAATTTGATGTTGGCCACTGGCTTGCTGTATATTGCCTTTATTATTTCTAAGTACGGTCCTTTTATGCCCGTTCTCTCCAGAACTTTTAGCATGAAGGGGTGTTGGATTTTGTCAAATGCTTTTTCTGCATCTAGTGAGATTATCATGTGGTTTTTTTTCTTTCATCTTGTTTATATGGTGAATGACGTTGATAGACTTTCGTATGTTGAACCATCCCCGCATTTCTGGGATGAAGCCTACTTGATCATGGTGTATGATACTTTTGATGTGTTCTTGAATTCGGTTTGCTAGTATTTTATTAAGTATTTTTGCATCTATGTTCATGGGGGAGATTGGTGTGAAGTTCTTTTTCTTTGTTGGGTCTTTGTGTGGTTTAGGAATCATAACATCACCCCATCACAGAGATCATGTTAAAACAAACAAAACCCCACAGTCACTCATGAATCTTTCACTTTCTAAGTGTTAGTTCAAGTATGTACCACTGCACCCAAACTCAGATTCCACTCTCAAAAGCCTGTCAGCCTTGTCCATGACTTTAAAAAGTCTGAGCTTTGGAGGGCTGGAGAGATGCCTCAGCGGTTACGAGCCCTAACCAGTGCTCTTGTTCTTCCAAAGTATCCCAGGTTGAAATCTTAGCACTCACATGGCAGTTCAAAACTGTCTGTAATGGCTAGGTGTGGTGGCACACGTCTTTATCCCAGCACTTGTGGATCTCTGTGAGTTCAAGGCCAGCCTGGTCAATAGAATGAGTTCAGGATAGACAGAGCTACACAGAGAAACCCTTTCTCGTAAACAACAACAACAAAAAAGTCTGAGCTTTTGAGGGTTAGAAAAATGAATAACCAGTTAAGAGAACTTGCTACTCTTACAGATGACCCAAGTTCATTTCCCAACACCCACCCTGGACAATCACCTGTAACTCCAACTTCCTGGGTTGCTTGATGCCCTTTCCTGGATTCCACACACATGTGAATACACATTTACAGAGACACCAACACAAATATTTAAAAATAATTTTAAAAAGCAACCTTTTCTTAGCCAGGTGTGGTGGTGCATGCTTTTAATCCCAGCACTCAGGAGGCAGAGGCATGTGGATCTCTGTGAGTTCAAGGCCAGCCTAGTCTACAAAGTGAGTCCAGGACAGTCAAGGATACACAGAGAAACCCTGCTTTGAAAAACCAAGAAAAAAAAAAACCAACCTTTTCTTAAAAATCTGTAGCCTCCTAGAGAACTCTGTATTCTTTGTGTTCTTCTGCCTCTTCTTCCTCCTTTTAACCATGTGTGAATTCCCTGTGACAGGACATAATGAACCTTTAGCAAGGATTTATGCCATGCAACTATGGCACTTTTTCTATCTCAGTGATATCTACCTTCCTGACATCTAAGATATCTCTCATGCCCCAGCATCTCTCTCTGGTAACCAGTATCTCTGCAGTCTTACAGTCTCAGACAATAGACAGAGTCTAAGAGACCTGGATTATAATTCACTCATAATATGGTCTCATGGGTTCAGCTTTTAAGAGCATATTCAAAATCACAACAATGTAAACAATATAATTCTATTAACCAGGTGAGAGACTAAATATACATGACAATATACATGCATGTATGTGCTGAAGGTGGCGTATGAAAACAAATTTAAATAAATAACTAAGCCAGGAATGATGCTGCATGCCTGTAACTCCAGCTTCTTAAAGGGGATGGAGGGGAGCTGGAGGCACACAATTTCAAATCCAGACTGGGCAAGAAAGAGAGATCCTACCTCCAACCAAAGAAAACCACATCAATAGATAACGCCTGCTTGGGCTTGAACATGAAATGCCCTTCATAGGGTAATGTGTTTGAACTCTTGGCCCCTAGTTGATTGTGCTTTGGGGAACTTTTAAGAGGGAAAATCTTGTTGGAGGAAGTCCATCACAGGGCTTTGGGGTTCTATCCACCTGTCTCTGTTCTCATGACTGCAGATAAAATGTGCTTATTCAGCTTCCTGCTCTGCCATGATATCCCCACCTTGATGAACTTTATCCCTCTAAATCTGTAAGCCAAAATAAACACTTTCCGCTGCAAAATTGCTTTCTTTTTTAATCACAGCAACACAAAAGTAACTGATACAGTACCTAAAACTGAAAAATAAAGAACATATGGCAATATATGAAAATATGTAAATTATTCAAACTAGTTGGAAAACAAGGAACAAGAGAGACTTCTGTTGCTTGCATAGTAAAAACAGGTTTATAGTAAACACAAGACTTCTGTTACTTTGCATAGTAAAGCCTTGGATTACTGTGAAGCATCAAACTGTGAATGAAAATGAGAATAACCTCTAAAAGGAAAGAAGAAAAGCCTATTGCCCTCAAGGTATCCCTGTCCAATGCACTAAACCAATTGACACTGTTAAATGTCATCAAATATATGAAAAGCAAAATGTTCAGGGACAACACAATGTTGAGCCAGGAAAAGCTCCATCTAGTCAAGAACAAGGAAATTACATTGGGATTGTAATCCAGGAAAACACAGATGCAAGTAATTGTGAAAATGTGTTCTCATGTTTTATGAAATGGTGACTGCATTTATAGCTTGAAACCCTGTAACCGAACTTTTAAATTATTATTTATCACTTATTTATTTATTACTAAATTCACTTATAACAAACACCAACAATTTCTTAACTATTAATCCTATAAATTCCTACAACCCCTTTAACCTATCCACTAAACCTATTGATAATTATAACAACTACTTTCATAACCTTTTAGAATGATACAGTCTCTGGGGCAGGTCCTCAGTCGTCAGGAACACAGTCTTTGTTGTAGATTCTTTAACGCACTTAGCAGTCCTTTTTCTGGATCTCTCAGATGCAGGTTCGTCAGGGTAAGTTGGTTACTGCAGTCTCACCTTAAATAAGGCTTCATGCTTTCTTCTCTGTGGGAGACCCCCGCCGTCTGCAGGCCAACTTACTTCTTTTGAATCAGGAACTCAGCTGCTCTGCCTCAGTCCTTAAAGCCAGGCACAGTTTCCCCTAGGCCACTGATCGGACAGATCAAACCCCTCCAGGCAAAAGCTGAGCCACAGGGTCCAGTCCTTCGCCTTTTGGTGTCTTGCTCAGGCTTTCTTTGCTCACCGGCTTCTTTCTGCTTCAGGGAGAGAGCTGGCCATCAATGGCCAGCCCTTTTTTCAGCAGGACTCTTGGAGCTCTCTAGCATCAGGGACCTCTTCTCTTTCTGGGCTCCATGCACTGTCCTTAAATAGGAGGAACTCTGTTTCAGCTTAATTTGGGCTCTGCCCACTTAGCAGCTGAAAACAATGTCAGGCCAGATACTTTGTTTCTTCAAGTCTATTGAGTCTTTCCTGTTTTTCCTGATTTCAACCTTGTTTTTCAGTCTATTGAGTCTTTCCTGTTTTTCCTGACTTCAACCTTGTTTTTCAGTCTATTAAGTCTTTCCTGTTTTTCCTGACTTCATGTTGATAATGCTCTTCAGGCCCCGAATTAAGAGACAGTATCAGAAACTCCTATATATTTTCTAAATCTAATTTATCTAACCCCTACAAAACCCCAAGGAGGCTTTCCTTCTTTCTTTGTTTGTTTCTTTCTTTGTTTCTTTCTCTCTTTCTTTCTTTTTATTTTTGGTTATTTGAGGTAGTATTTCTCTGTGTAACAGACCCCTGGACTCCCTTTGTAGACCAGGCTGGCCTCAAATTCACAGAGATCCACCTGCCTCTGCCTCCTGAGTGCTGGGATTAAAGAAGTCTGCCACCACACCTGGCCTAAAGGAGCTATTTCATAAGGAAGAGATTGGTTCTGGTATCAATCTCTGGGTAGTTTGGGTAAGGAGTCCATTGTACAGAAGACAGCAGAGGCTGTGTTTCAAAGGTCACCTCCCATCTGGAGATGGACTAGAGACATGATTAACAATAACCTGCCAACTTCACTTTAAGTGTTCGAAACCCATATTGCTGCATTTTCACATATTTCATAGAAAATAAGAAACTTTCATTCATAGATCCTGAGACAGAAGAAGATGCTAAGAAGCCAAGATTATTAAGTCTTCTTCTTCTCCTCCTCCCCCTCCTACTCCTCCTCCTCCTCCTCCTCCTCCTCCTCCTCCTCCTCCTCCTCTTCTTCTTCTTCTTCTTCTTCTTCTTCTTCTTCTTCTTGTTAGTTTTTCGAGACAGTGTTTCTCTGTGTAGCCCTGGCTGTCCCAGAATCACTTTGTAGTCCAGGCTGGCCTTGAACTCACAGAGATCCAGGAAAGGGCATCAAGCAACCCAGGAAGTTGGAGTTATAGGTGATTGTCCAATGTGGGTGCTGGGAAATGAACTTAGATCCTCTGCAAGAGTAGCAAGTTCTCTACCTCCCAAGTGCTGGGATTAAAGGCATGTGCCACCATGTCCAGCTTATTAGGTCTTCTTAAATAGAACCCTAACTTTTTTATTATAAGTTTTCTAAGCATAATGGGAGAGAAAACAGCACTAACATGAAATTGCCTTTCCATTCTCAGGACTGCCTAAACTGCCTGGATTGTTCTGTGCATTCTAATCAATAGCAGGTGAGGGGTTAAAAAGTCTTACATATCAACCTGTAGGATTTTACATTACAAACCCAAATGCACACATTTCTATTTGCCTGGGGGCTTACTACATAGCCCAGTAGTCACTCTTTGTTCTTTGTATTTCCTTGTTCTTCATCACCATTTGTCACCTGTTACCAACTAGCATCTTCTGAATGGGTAAACCTTGGGGAGAAAGTGCCTGCTCCTTCAGCTTCCAGTCTCCCAGTACCTCCTGCCCTGCTCATCACTGTTAGCACCACCTTCACATTTCTTTTAAGTTTCTATGCAACAGTTTCATTGTTAGCACCACCTTCACATTTCTTTAAAGTTTTTATGCAACAGTCACAATGCAACTAAATAAGAAAACATTGTCTAGTTTAGCTCAAATTTCCATCATCTCTGGCCTGTTTCCCAACAAGAAATTCCTAACTGATCTTTAGGATCCTTCCTATCCACCACCAATAGCCAGAGTTACCTCACCCATCAAAGTGCAAATCATACTGAAACAATGCTCCCATTTAGAGTACCTCAATGATTTTCCATTACTATCAGGATAAAAAACAATCTTTAACTGGTCTTCAGGTTTCTAAGGGTCAGCCAGGACTTTAACCTAGCACTTGGGAGGCAGAGGCAGGCAGATCTTTGAGTTGGAGGCCAGCCTGATCTACAGAACGAGTTCTAGGACAGTCAGGGCTACACATAGAAAACCTGTCTTGGAAAACAAAGATTCCTCAGGGTCATATTTGAATAGCATATCTATCATGTACCCATGAGATACAGCCACAATAAATTGCTCCAAGTGATTTGAATCTACACATATTCACCATGGGTTCTTAGTCTATGATTCTCTCACAGCTTCAAGAACTCTCCTTCAGTACCTCTTGCCACACTTACCACACCAGCACAACTTCCACATTTATGTAATTAGTTTCTCCTCATTCTTTAGATAAGTATCTTCAGAATACCATGAATATTATCCTTTATGTTGCTTATAATGCTTGTAGTTTAAAATTTATTTTTATGATTATTTGAATAAAGTCTATTTCCTTTCTTTTTTAAAGATTTATATCTAATATTTTATTTATGTTAGGGGTATATATCTGCATGTACTACCACATGAGTTTAGGTGCCCACACAGGCCAGAAGAGAGTGTCAGATCCCCAGAAGCAGAGTTACAGGCAGCTGTGACAGCCTGACATGGATGCTGGGAAATGAATTCTGTAAGAATCCTTGTAGAACAGTCGGGCACGGTGGCACATGCCTTTAATCCTAGCACTCGGGAGACAGAGGCAGATGGATCTGTGTGAGTTCGAGGTCAGTCTAGTCTACAGAGTGAGTCCAGGACAGCCAGAGCTGTTACACAGAGAAACCCTATCTCAAAAAAACAAAAAAATAAAAAAGAGTCCTCATAAAAGCAGTAAGTGTGCTTAACTGCTGAGCCATCTCTCCAGCCCCTCCTCTCTTGAACATAAGTTCAATGAGAGCAGTGTATAGGTATACATTATACCTATAGTATAGGTAGTCCCCATGATACCAGACAGCCACCTTTTCTGGAATTCCTGCTGTATTAAAAAAAATGTTCTCTATTCTCTAAGGTCTTTATGTTTTTTTTCTTTGTTTGTTTCAGTAAGCATGCTATTCATTTATTCATCCACTCATCAAACAATTGATTGTATCCAAGTATATTTGTTTGATCAAAATGTAGGTATAGTGCATAGTGTATATATACACTGTATATATATATATATATACACACATACATATATATGTATAGTGTATACCTATACTGTGTATGTATAATGTAAATGTATATGCTACACATATATATGCCCAATGCACATACACTATGCCTATATATATACACATATATTCACTGTATATATAATAGTGTATATGTCTATATGCATATATATTATTCATTATGAATATATATACTATATATGCATACATTTATTATGCATATACATGCATATATACATACATATATACAAACATACAGATATATACACATATATATACATATATACACTCATGTGGGTATATATAGTATACATGTGCACATATCGTATATATACATATATGCACACATACATACATAAATACATACATATGTATACATATTTGTATAGGTCCTATAGGAACAAGTTGTTCTGAAACAAAATTAAGAAACAACAAAGTGCTTGCTGTTACAGCACACACACCCCCAAATTATTCACAAGAAGATAAACAAATTCACATGGGATTTGATTGAAATTAAGCTGTTAATGGCACACTACAACAGTGTCAATTAGAAATGCATCCAGTTTCCACCACATTTTAGGTGGCTTGCCCTTAATCCTCTCCTATTTCTAGCTATCTTTTTAAAAAAAAATTAGCATCATGCTGAGAACAGACTCTGAGGAGGTTGATAAAAACATAAGCCTTACTGAATGAATGGTCTCTTCTTTCATTTCCTTCTGAGTGAAAAGCAGTGCCATGTTCACAAGCACCTAGCCATCAGCAGGCCAGATGATGCATCTGTTTTTTAATTAAATAGACTGAACATTGCTTCATTTGAATTGGACACTCTCCAATCTTTTAAAGATTTTCTGCTATCTAGCATTTTATCTGTTAAAAAAAAACTTCAAAGATGATGCCTCATTTTTCACTTTTTAACTAAAATTAGAGATTCTGGTGTGCTGGTATATTAATTTTCATAACATATTTTAAACCAGATGCTATTTCTAGGGGGAAAATGATTTATGTTTTAATTTAACTAACTTTTCATATTTAAGTGCTCTTATGTCTTCTGTTTTTAAATGAGTATCAAAAACAGAGAAGTTATCAATAAGAGTGGGTACTGACTGAGCAGGAAGGCTTGTGACAGGGATCAGTTTGTACAGACAAGGGAGGATCTTGGGCTCCAAGAACAGCATCCTGTATCTGAATTATTATCACAGGATGTCCAATTCCAGGAACCCTTGAGAAGCGGATCCAGTGTGTCTACACACACCTATGTGGAAGGCAGCAGCAGCATTAACAATAGATAGCAATCCTCATGTTGTGACAGTCATCCTGGCTCTCAACAGATCTGTGCAAAACAACATGGGTACATGAATGGAGAATCTTGGTGGCTTAATGAACAAAACCTGGAGACCTTTCTAGTATCCATGGTTTTAAGTACACTAACCTCACTTTATATTTTTAGTTAACAGATGTGCAAATATGACTTTTGTAGCTTTTTGTAAATTTAAGGGCTATAAGAAATAACCATTTGTTGGACTGGGAAAAAAAAGAATTATGCATTCTGGGGGAAGGGTGAGAGGGTAGGAGGGCAGGGCTGGGAGGGAGAGAGCTGTGATGGAGATGTAACTTGAAGTAATAAATAAACATTAAAAAAAGAAATACTTTGGAGAAATGGGGCTGAAAAGATGTCACAGCAGTTAAGAGTGCTTGTTGCTCTTGCAAAGAACCCAAGTTAAGTTCCTACCGCCCATACTGGGCAGCATACAATAGCCTGGAACTTCAGATTCAGGGAAATGGTTGTTCTGGCTTCCATTGGCATCAAGCACACATGTGACATATTTCATGCATGCAGACAGACAAACACTCATATTCTTAAAATAAAACTATATTTAAAATCAGAAATATTGGGAGAAATGCCATGTGATTGTTCAGGTGCATGTGTCATAGACTGAAGGCAGTACTGTGTGGCCATTTGTTAGACCATGTGTTTAGGTCAGGGACTTTGACAGCTGTCCACCTCAGAAACACTAATATGATGTATTAAGAGATGATTACAAAAGGGCAGCAGAGTGGCCATCCCCTACTACATTGTTACTTTTATAGGTGAGCTGAGCCTGGATCATTATTTAGTGTCCAGTCCTGTCCAGTGCGTGGAGTATAGCACATGTCAATAAACTTTTCACTTTGTTTCGTAGCCATGACTCTAAAAGATGACTCTCTGTGTGTTTTGACTGCTCTATCCTTGAGATGTATGTGAGTGAATAGTACAGTCATGAGATAGCTTAGTCCACGAGCACCTTAGCCAAGAGTGATAGAAGGCCATTTTGGGGGACATTGAGAGCAAGCTTCCCCAACTCCTGCTCAGCAGTACCAGAAACTAGTTGGGTAACTGACCACAAGAACAACACCCTGAATCTATCATCTGTACCTCCCCAGGAAGAAGGAAAAGGACCAGTAGCAGACTGGGACATTGGAGATTGGGATGAAAGATTCTTCCTTGGCATGGAGGTCCCAGTAGCTACTGACGAAACAGGAACCACGGTGGACCCCAAGGTAATCACATCTGTACTGTGATTGCTCATCACCCTGAGTTTTGTGCTCATATGCCATTTTCAGTAAACATTCCCCTGGGTCAGAGCTGTGACATGCCGTCCTGGAGTCTTTCTCTGTCCTGAACAGTCTTTACTTACCTGCAGTAGTTCACATGTGTGCATTTGTTCACATGAAACAGCTGGGCTTCATCCATGCTTCACTTCAAGTTTTTAGGTACTTTTAGTAGTTGAAAAAAAAAAAAAAACATCTTGCCATGTGTTATAAGAACTGCTAGGTGTTTTAATGATTAAATCAAGCATTACCACAACAAAATTCCCTTATTCTACTAAGCATGTCCAAATAAATACAAAGCATATAAACCCATAATGGTATAGGTTTATAAAAAATACTCGTCAGGCACTTTATTTTACCAAGGTCCTTCCTTGAAGAAGCTCCAAGTCTGTCTAGTAAAGAAAAAAAAAAAACCCAGTCTGAAAGGTGCCAATATAAATCCTAGTCATTCCAGATGATAGAAAACAATTAGCTTAACAAATGAGAAAAAGAAAATTTAGACCAAGAAAAAGACATGAACATTTGAAAGTTAGAGGCTACAGAAATTATAAAAGATGAAATAAAGGATTCAAAGGTGAAATGGGTTTATGTTTACAAAGACCTTGAGCAAGAATCATAGGAAGACTATAACACCAGATTTCTCACTTAGAAGAGTTATCTTGGCAATGGTGTAGAAGACGTGTGTGTGTGTGTGTGTGTGTGTGTGTGTGTGTGTGTGTGTTTGTGTGTGTGTGTATGAGCGCATGTGTGTTTGGGTATGTGTGTATGCACACGATTTCTGTAAAGTAAAGTTTCATATCACTATAGATATAAAAAGTGAATATTTCACTATAAATATAAAAGGTGAATATTTCATAAGCTATCTCAGAAATTTGAAAAACAAATCAATACTACTATAAATTCATTAATTATCCCAGACTCTTTAGAGAGTGAAAACTTAGTCAAGAATTAATTTGCAAGTTTATTTTTACTATGACCAAGATAGCCTTAGCACTTCCTTCTCTTGAACTTTAAATAAATGTATTCCTGAATATAAGCCACAATCTTCCTTTGAGCATCTAATCTAGAAAACTTTCCATTATAATACTATCTCTCCCCACTTGAGATGTGAACACAATCCACAAATACCTTTTTCTGAGATTTAAGAGCTATATGTTCCTTCCGAGTGCAATCAGCAGGGATGTCACCCTGTCTCCTAGTTTTGTTGGAGGTAGTCACTTCCCTTCAGTAAGAAGCACACATGTGCTAACACGCTGTTGACCGCTAATGTTCCCCAACACTTCATTATCTCACTCAAGTCCTTAGGAAATGATCCCATCTGTCATTTCAACAGTCCTGCACTTCTTCTTTCCTATACTTCTCTGTTTAGAATGTTTATGGATCTCTTCACTGTCATTCTTCAGCTTGTCTATCACACCCTCTAAGACTCTTCTATGATGTCACCTCTTCAAGTCTAGTCTAGTGACATTCAATACTTCATCTTGGATAACATTTATTGTGCTTCATCAAGTATCCATTTACTTGTCTCTAATCCTACTAAATCTCCACCAGATAAGGAAGCATTTTGCTGTGGTTACCACAGTATATATACACTTCAAGAATAATTTTGTTTTGCTTTGCCATTTTTTTATTTATGTTTGAGATTATAATATAATTATGTCATTTCTCCCTTCCATTTCCTCTCTACATACCTTACCATATGCTTCTCTTGCTCTCTTTCATATTCATGACTTCTTTTTCATTGTTATTACACACATATATATATGTATGTGGGTATTCTTAAATATGACATGCTCTGTATAGAGTCACTTGTACAGATATATTTTCTGGGCTGACCATTTGGAATTAGATAACCAATTGGCATACTTTTTTTTCAACATTTATTTATTTCTTCAAGTTATAACTCAATCACAGTCCCCTTCCTCCCCTCCTCCTGGTCCCACCCTCCTACCCTCTTCCCCCTCTCCCTCTTATCCTCTTTTTTGTTAAAGTGTATGTTCCCCCCAACATCTCCCCCTTTTAGTCCAATAAAAGGCTCTTTTCATTACAACAATAAATACAATAAAAAACATTAAGAGCAATTAGGCAACAATTATGAAAATTATAAGGAATAACATATATTCTCAAAATCCAATCCATGCATATTTGGCAGCTAATAATAATATTCTATTCTCTATCTATGGTATACTCTTCCCTGGAGAAGAATATTTCTCTAATTCTCAGCATTCCTTAATTGTTTGTTATTCTTTATGTAGGATTTTGGCTTCATGGACTTTCTCCAATCCACTTTGGCATGTATTATTATTATCCTTGTTCATCTCACACTTGGACAGTCATGTTTGTGAGACTTTATGGATATGACTTCTGGCATTCCCAAGAGGCACAATCTCATAGCAAACTGCCTGATCCTCTGGTTTATACAGTTTTTCTGCCCCTTCTTCCATAATGTTCTCTAGTGTTAGATCTCTTGTAGATATATCCATTGGGACTGGGGTCCACAACTCTGCATTTTTATTGGTTGTGGTTTTTGTAATAGTCTTTGTTGCAGAGAAAAGTTTCCTTGATGAAGGATGAAGACCATACTTATCTGAGGTTATAAGGACAAATGTTTAGATTGTTATTAGGGATTATGCTGGTTTAGTAAAGTGATTGTAAGTTCTCCAAGATCCATAGCTTCAATAGAATTTAGTAGCTGGCTGGCTACTTAATTTTCATTACCAGGCATGATTTCCCTCTTGTTGAGCAGGTCTTAAATTCAATTAAGGACTTGTTGGTTACTGCCAGGTACACATGCTGCTACTGTATCCTTGGGATTATTGTACTATGCTGGCTATTGTTTTGATTCATGGGTGTCATAGCTGGGTAGGACAACATAGCTTCTCTTTTTTAGAAATTTACAAGCCACTTTCTGATAAAATGAAAGCTAGTCTTCAGGGAGAGGGCTTTCAGGCCAGTTCCAGCTCAGGAGCCTCTGGGATCTGTTTCTGATATGCATGGTTTCTTCAGCAATAGGGACTTATCTTCAACCTCTGGAGGGCAACCAAAGACAATAGCAATAGGCTATATGTTTTGGGAGTCCCTTAGACAGCTTGACCAACAACTCAAAAGAGGGCTTCTCATATCTGGCATTGGGGTTCTTATCCACCTGGTCTTTGGATTTTGGAGGGAGTATTGTCATCCCAGATGGGAAAAGTTCATTTAAACTATATATGCATATTTATATACAGAGTTACATGTACTAAAGATATTTTAGATAGTTAATAGTATGATTCCTTATGGCTTTTTCAGACATCCTTATTATTATTTTACCCTCCTACCTCCTTTTATATTTACCCAACCCTTCCCCATGAATAAATTCTTACTGAACCAATCAATTAATACTGGTAAAAACCCTTCAGTTTCCCTTTCAAGCAAAGACACGAAGGTTCCTGAAATTTCAAAACAGGTTTCTAAATATGTCACTACCTTATCTATTTTCAAAATATGTTAAGCTGCTTTCAATCACAAAGAAGAATCACAAACATTCTACTCCCTGATTAAAACCTAAAATTTCAAATTGTTCTTTTTAGATGCTTCTCCAAGGGAGTATGGGGTCAATTGCCCTCAGACAAACAATCTGCCTTTCTCTGCACCTGTTCTAAAGCACATATACAATCAAAACACAAAAGAATTTCATATAACTACAAAAATTAAGGAAAGAAGCCAGAAAGATGGCTCAATGGGTAAATGTACTTGCCACCAACCCTGTCAACTTGAGCTGAGTCCCTGGAATCCACGTGGTGGAAGGAAAGAATCAACTCTAGCAATTTGTCCCCTGACCACTACATGGACACTGTGGTGTACATATACCCACACATGTACACTAAAAATGAATAAATAAATAAATTGCATGTTGAGTAAGACATATCTTACTCATCACAATAAAGCCCCATATCTTTGGGCTATATTAATTTAGTCCTTTAAAAATTCATGTTAATCCTGGGCACTGACCTAAATAATTCATCTACATCCTCATATAGAAACACTTACATGTCCATGTTCATCACTGTTCTTTTCACAATAATAATGACATTGACTCAGCCTAGACATCTATCAAGTGATGGATAGATAAAAAGAATGTGGTATGTATATACAATGGAATTCTGTTCAGCTGTAAAGAAAAATTAAGTTATGTTATTTGCAGGGAAATGAATTGAACTAGAAAATATACAGATATAACACAGTCTCTGAATGACAAATATGGTATGGCCTCTTTCTCTCTCTCCCTCCCTCTCCCCCTCTGTCTCTGATATGTGTCCCCTAGCCTCTAAGTGTTGAATATCTAAGTAGAGGAAAGAAAACGAGGCAGGAGCCCAGGAGATGGGTGGTGGGGTGTCCACTGTAATGGGTTACAGAAAAGACAACTGAACAAAGTAGAGAGGGGAATACTGGAGCAAAATGTCAGAGAGCAGGGATAGTGAGGATAGAAGGGTAAAATAGGGAAGGGGAGGTCAGAAGTGTTGTGCGGCACTTTCCTCAGAGGTTAAATCCTTCCATGTTGAAGGGAAACTTCTTAAAGCATAGGATGTGAAACAAGAAGTGAAACAACAGGCTATTTTATGACAGGATGTTTACAGGGAAGATGTTCTAAGGAAGGGTGTTCTAAGGGAGGGTGAAACACTCCATCCTGCAGAGAAGCTCATAAAGACACCAAGTAAACAATTCAAAATAGCCTCAGGAAGTCCCTGAAACTGGCAAGATTTACTATGTCCCGGCTCCCCAAGAGTATACAAGCAGTAAAAACTTCTGAGAGACACTCTTAGACAAGCCAAGCTACAAACAAGACTCTGAGACAGGCTGCGCAGCCTGAAGGCAGCAAAGACCAAAGAACTGCCTGGCAGAGGCTCAGGCCAACTGAGCTGTCTGAAATGGACACTCTCCAACCTACTGAGCTGTCTGAAATTTGTGTGGTCTGCTCCAGGTTTACAGGTTCACAAACTCATTCATACTGGGGTGGGCTTTTGGTGATGCAACTGTCTCAGTCATTTCTGCTCCTAAAAGAGAACTTTCACCCACAGCCGTGTAAGTAACCCCAATAAATTGGTTCACCTAATTGGTCTTTGGGACACCCTTACTTTGATTTGTTGTTGGTTTCATATCTGGGGTGAGCAGACACTTGTTCATGTCATCCCAGGTATAGTGCCATACAACAAGAAGATGGGAGCAAGAATCAACCAAAATGAAATGTGTATGAAAAGCTCCATGGAAACCCATTACACCGTTAAGTCAATAAAAAATAAAGATACGTTTTTAATTTTTATTTTATTTTATATGTTTGAGTATTTTAGCCTGCATTTTGTAAGTACACAATATGCGTGCATCATGCCAATGAAGGCCAGAAAAGGTTGTCAAGTCCCTGAAACTGGAATTACAGATGGTCATGTGGATTCTGGGAATGATACTCAGGTCTAGCCCTAAGTTATGTTGTGTTGTGGTGTGTTGTGTTGTGTTGTGTTATGTTATAAAATAAAATAAATAAACCTTGCCAAAAATCACTCTGAGATCATCACAATATGCAACAAGATTTAAGTCGGGGGTCCACATAGTCTCCATTCCCTCCTCCTCCTCCCTCCCCTGCCCTCACCCACTGGAAATCCACACTGGGGAAGAGCATAGCAAGGTATGCCATTGGCAGAGTGTGGACCACTGCAATCCAATGCAAAAACCTGCCACAGACCTGCTAAGGGAGAATCCCTTGAAGTATCCCGTGTTGGAGCCTCCGAGTGTGGAGAAGGTGAGCAAGACACTTGGGATATAAAAGCTGAGGGAGACTGCAGAGGCAATTCTTGGCTGATTGAAAAGACCACCCCTAAATTGACAGTCAGAATAGATCGATTTTATAAACTGACCACGACATTGTGGTGAGGTAGACTGGGCTTGCAAAACAGCAAAATCTTGCTCAACAAACTTTGAGATTGAAAGGCCTGATGGGAAAACCATAGACTAGGCCATCCTACATGGACCTACACCTAGTGTATTAATATTCTTTTAAGAAACTTAAAATAGTGTTAAGTGTTTGGTTTTCTTTTTTATAGGTATTAGAGTGTTTTTAGGTATTAAGGTATTCTTAGATTATAGATTTTAGATTTAAGGTTTAGGTTATAGGATTTACGTATTTTATAGGTGATTGTTAAGTATTAATAAATGTAAGTGTGATAAATAAAAATATTCTGTTACAAATGAAGGTTGTTTTGAAAGTGTTTGCTACCAGCCTCATTAGCAGCTGGCTTTCATGATGATGGAGACAGGACAAGGTGAGCAAGCATTTCACATGTATGCGAGGAGTTATTCTCCCTGCCCACACGCCACTGCCTCTGCCCTTAGAAAACCAGTGGAACCAAAGTAAACCTGAGAGGAAAGGGTAAATTGTAATCTGCCAATCTAGCGATAGGGAGTGCAGTAACACCTGACAACATGGGTAATGGCAGGGCAATTTTTAGGAGGAGGACCAATTCCATTAATTGCATTACTAAAAATGCCTACTACTAAAGCCTCCACATTACTTCAGATTTTGAATAATATATAGCAGGATTTTTTTAGGGTGATTTTTAAAGCTGTGATAGCACCAGAAGAGGGAGGATAGGGAGGGAGGGGAATGAAAAAAGATATATGATTTTAAAAAGTTTGGTTACCTAAAGAATAGCAAGCAACAAATGGCAGGAAAGGAATCTGCAAGAAGACTGAGAGGAATAAGACAGGAAACCCATATGAGCTGTGAGAGAATGATTGTTATGCCAAATGTAAATGTCCTCAACAGGCTCACTGGCACTTACATACCTCCCAGCTGGGGGAACTGTTTTAGGAAGTTGTGGAATCCTTTGGTCTTTGGCTTTGCTGGCAGACGGTTGGTTGTAGAGGGCAGGTTTTGGTTTTTCTAGGCAGCCAGCTAGGCTGTCTGCTTCCTGATCCACTGAGATGTGAGAAGTCCCTGTTCATACTCCCTTGAGCCGTGCTGTGCCTTCTCTTCCAGGATGGATGGCACCATCCCCAATCAGGAGGCAGAATAAATCCTTCTTCTTTAAGGTGTTTTTTCACTTTATCAAAAAATGAATGGGATTTATCATGAGTCTGGACATTGTTATGTTAAATTTAATAAGTCAAATACATAAAGATAGTACCACATAATATCACTCATATATGTACTACAAAATACTTAATCTTACAGATATTGAGAATACAATGATGATAAACCAGGAAGAGTCAGTAGGCAAGCAGTACAGGTGAGGTTGGTAATTGGTACTAAGTTATAGCTAATGCACAGCACAGTGACTACAGATAATGCTAATGTATTGCAAATTTCAAAAAGTTAGAAGAAACAGTATTGAACATATTCAAAATAAAGAAATGACCAGTTTTTGAAGTGGTATATTTCCGTTGACTTAAACATTATAAAATGTGTATTAATACTGAAACATCATCAATGCCCCAGAAATATGTATAATTCTGTGAGTTTATCTTGTAACAGAATATTGTTATTTATAGTATAAATCTGTGCAGGATAACCTGATTTACAGCAGTCCCAGAAGGCAGTCTCTTTCAAGCTTAGTGTCGGTAGGGCCTAATATTGCCAGTTTGCAAGGCCAGTTTATTTCAACCACCACATTGTGTCCAGTTTATAAAGTCAGTTTGTCCAAACACCAAACTGAGGATGGCTTGGGCGGCTTCCAAACTCCACTTGCCTAGCTGTCTGTTTGGTCTAACCTTGCCAGTTCACAAGGTCAGTTTATTTCAACCATCAACTTGTGGCCAGTTTATAATGTCAGTCTACTCCAACTGTCTAACTGAGGGCAGCTCGGGCAGCATCCAAACTCTGCTTGTCTTGCTCACTCTTCCAGCGCTCTGGAGCCCCAAGACATACACCGTTAAGGAACTCTCTCTCCAGCAGTCCTGTTGCTTCTCTCAGCAACCTACCTCACCTGCACAGCTTGAACAGTTCCTTAGCCACACCCCTCCAACACGGCAGTTCTCTACTGTGCTCTGTCCATTTCAGCGGCCAAAGGGATGCCAAGCTTTACGTGCTGCCAAATGCCAAGCTGAACTGCATACTAATTCACTAAAGAGGCCTAACTTCTACCACATTACCTATACATTATTTTTAACTTAATTTTTAAAGGAGTGAAGCTCTCAAGTTTAAGAAGAATAAAAGCTGGACACAAGCCTGTAATTCCAGCACTTATTAGGCTGAGGCAGGAGGATTTTTATTGCCTGAGTCCAACTTGCTCTATTTATCAAGTTCTAGGCCACCCAGAGGTATATAGTAAGACCTTGTTTAATTGTAGAGTAAAGAGGATTTCAGAGATTTTAAGTAGTTGCTGTGGAGAATAAGAAATAGAATAATGAAAGCATGTTGAGAGCTCAGTTTCTCCAAAGCAGAAGGAAGCTACAGGGAAGAGTTCTTGTAGCTAAATCTCCCAGTATAACACTGGATTACACTCCAAATTCGTGCAAAGTTGCCTGTATTATGGTCTAATCACAACTTCATGACCTAAATTGGCAGAAGTGGTTGAAGAGAAAGCATAGTGGTTCACATTCGAAAGATATAGGAAACTAAGAAAATTCAGTCTGTCTAAGAAAATTCAATTTCATAAATCTATGGCTTGCAACCATAAAAAGAGAGATGGTTCAGCGGTTAAGAGCACTGGCTGTTCTTCCAAAGAACCAGGGTTCAAATCCCAGCACCCACATGGCAGTTCACAGCTGTCTGTAATTGCTGGGCGTTGTGGCGCACGCCTTTAATCCCAGCACTCAGGAGGCAGAGGCTGGTGGATCTCTGTGATTTCGAGGCCAATCTCGTCTGCAAAGCAAGTTCAGGATAGCCAGAGCTGTTACACAGAGAAACCCTGTCTCAAAAAAGCAAGCAAACAAACAAACGAAAAAGTCAATCAAGCCAGGTGTGGTGGTGTACACCTGTAATCCAGCACCCAGGATACCAATGGAGGAGGACTTCTAAAGTTTGAGGCCTGTCTGTTCTACCTAGTCAGTTCAAAGCCGGCCTGAGGAACAACCTAAAATCCTTTCTCAAAAAAGAACAACAAAATCAGTCTAATAGTATAGGAGTTATTAGAATATTCTACTAATGAGTACTGTTTCTTACTCATTCATCTAAATGCATTTCCTTTCTCTTATAATTTCTACTATTTTTTTGATAGGTAACTATTTACAAAACCTCATGGAATTTTCCCCAAAAAAGGAAAAAGAAAGAAAAACATTCCCTTGAGCTCATAATGTTAATAAACTACATTCTTCACAATTATCATATCACATAGTTTTGCTCTTAAAGCACAGCACATACATCAATTTAATCTGGTACATAAGTCAGGAAACAACTGTCATGACCTGACATACAAATCCCTGGAGTTCAGATGGCCAGGCAGTGCCTATGTAACTGCTCTGGGCAGTTTGGACCTGTGCTGTACCACAAAGACAAGTATGCTGGAGGTTTGCAATCAACCCATGGAAAGTAACAGAATCTTTGGGAGATGGGAATCTAGTAAAAACATGTCAGGTTTTGGACACTTGTCCGATACCAGGGGCTACTGAGAGGAAGATTACTTCTTGTCTCTCTTGCTTACTCGATTTTCTGCCATGAACTGAAGGTCTTCTTCTACCACGCTCCTGCCATCACATACCAAGCCACCACAGGGCCAAGTGACTGTATATTGAAGTCTCTGAAACCTTTCCTCCTTATATGTTAATTATACTAAGTATTTTGTCATAGTGCCTGAAAGCTAACAAAGACTTCAATATTACTAGTTCTAGTTTGTCCTATAAACACTTTTTAAATTTCAATATACTAAGGTTAGAAAGACTTGTTCAGCCCCACCATATATTTTCTGAACAATAAACAGTGATATTTTAAGTATGAATAGAGCTCCTTTGTATTATCATACTCCTTGAAGAATATTTCATACAAATAAAGTTTTTAGGCTAAAGTAAGGAATGAAATAATTCTCACCTATAACTATTTTTAAAGAGGTATATTTCTGCAAACATCTTGGGTTTTAGTTCAGCAAAGAATAACATACACTAATACGAACAGATCCACTGCCAACTCATTATTCCCATCCCTATTAAGGCAAATAGCCACACACAAGCTAACCTGGAGCACTGTAAGTAATGAGAATGTTAAACCAAGTCCAATGCATAATTCATGGAGCCTAATTCCTCCAGTTCCTTGGCAGTTCTCTCACAGCCAGCTGAAACAATGCAGAATGATTAAAAAGATGCATTGTCTCTACTGCTAGGGTGTATGCCTGATCTATTAAACTAGCTCATTTATTTCAATAATCATTATCTGTGGCTACTTTGCATTCCTCGTTGGCTTCTGTGGGATAATGTAATGCAAATATACCTTGTTGGAGATTTGAAATGAGATGATGTTCTCACAATGTCTGCTTCACACGCAAAATCTGATTTAGAAATGAAACTAGCTAGCATTCCAGGGTATTGGGGCATACCCTGTGACTCTCAGAGGTGTGGAGTCAAATTCTGATTCTTCATCTTGGCAATGTGAAGGAGTCTAGTGTCAACAACATGATCCTGGGAGCTAAGGAAGCTAAGAAATGGTTCTATTTCTGGATCTTCCATTGACTCAATTTGACCTAAACCAAACTTGTCTAGACTTTCCTCTCTAACTCTATCTCATGAGATGAAGGTCAGAATAACTAGGAGACTCTTACCATTCTCATATTGAGTCATCGAAATCCCCACCAAACCACTTGAGCCTCCAGCCATGTTCCACTAGATTGCAAGAATAAACTTTGCAGAGATTTTCTCTTTTTTTTTTCTATTTTTATTTATTTCTTCAAGTTACAGTTCAATCACAGTCCCCCCTCCTCCTCCCCCTCCAGATCCTAACCTCCTACCCTATTCTCCCTCACGCTCCTATCTGCTTTTTTTTTTTATTTAAGGTGTATCTTTTTCCCCCAACAGCTCCCCATTTCAGTCCGATAAAAGGCTCCTTTTCTTATAACAATAAATATAATACAAAACAATAAGAATAACTAGGCCACAATTATGAAAATTATAAGGTATAACATACATTCCCAATGTCCAGTACATACATATTTGGCAACTGATATTAATATTCATTATCTATCTATCTATCTATCTATCTCAATGAGTTTAAAGTTCTATACCTAACTCAGTTTCCATCGTAACTTGCATTACCAACTTAAAAACATGTGCTTAGACCTAGAAAATCTTTTTAATTCCTAAACAACTTAAAATTTAACTGTGAGACCAAAACTATCTAGTCTTCAACCACACCAGAGACTTAAGAAGGATAAATATATCTGAATATACAGGAAGTACAGAGACAGCAGCTTCCAAAACTAAGAAATGACAGACAACTGGCTGCCTGGACAGTCCCCAATTTCTCTCAACACATTAGAGCATCTATCTTCAGTCTTTTGACCCAGTAGCAGAGATTTTCTTAAATAATATTTTATGTATAGGTTTTCTAAGCTTTAATTAATTAATTAATTAACATCTAAAAGAGAATCAACCTTTCCCCCAAAGCCTGAAGCTACAGGTGGTGTAATGGAACAACAGGAGGGTATAGGCTAAGATGTCCTTAATAAATCACTTCTCTAGTTAAACACACAGACTACCTTCCTTCTGGCTTTCTGGTGAGATAATAAATATTCTTCTTGTTTAAGTTAGTAAAGTAAAGGCTTCTGTTATTTGCAGGCCAATGAATCCTACCTAATATGTGTCATTATTTATTTGTAGAGTCTATCTACTACATAGTTTTACATGTTCATATAAATTAACTGTCTTAAAATTATTTATACAAGCCAGGCGTTGGTGGCGCACGCCTTTAATTCCAGCACTCGGGAGGCAGAGGCAGGTGCATCTCTGTGAGTTCGAGGCCAGCCTGGTCTACAAATTGAGTCCAGGATAGCCAGTCTGTTACACAGAGAAACCCTGTCTCAAAAAACCAAAAAAAAACCAAAAATTATTTATACAGCAAAATTTTTGTAAGCAATAGCATGCTTGTGGAGAGTTTAGCCACATACGTTATTAAACAAGCACATGAGGACCCAGTCTAGGCACACAGTAGCCTAGGAAGGTATTTCTACTCAATTTACCATGGTTTTGTTTTGTTTGTTTGTTTGTTTGTTTGATTGGCTGGCTATTCACAAACCAAAAGGATAAACATGAAAAGCACTTTAGGAATAAAATCTTTTGTGTTGGGCTGTCACTTTACAGAAGCAAAAGAGGGAAAAGGCCTTGCTTGTTATCTTTGCCAATATATAAGGTTCCTACAACTGATTTTCTCATTGGTATTACATAAAGGGTCTTGATCTTGAGGTATTAGTGCATAAGCTGACTTCTAGTTCAGGCAGAAATGAGATGCCCCCCTGCCAAGGAGCAGTGCTACAAATCTGATCAGGTAAATACTGGGGGATTTCATCCTAGTCTATAAGACTCTAGTCTGTTCCGGGGCTATAATTTCAAAATACAGAGAATTGGGAAAGGATAAATGTTTAAGAGTAAACTGGAAATTCAACAGAGGAATTAAATGCAGCCTTGGACAGACAGTTTCCAGTGGTATATTGAACATTTTAACTGATTTGTCAATTATAAGGTCCATGAAAATGACCTCAGTAGTCTGGGCTGTCTTACTATCTAACATATAGGCCATGTTACAGCTGATGGGCATCACAGTTTCTGGCAATATTCTTTTTTTTGTTTTGTTTTGTTTGTTTTTTGAGACAGGGTTTCTCTGTGTAGCCCTGGCTGTCCTGTACTCACTCTGTAGACCATGCTGGCCTTGAATTTGCAGAGATCCGCCTGCCTCTGCCTCCCTAGTGCTGGGATTAAAGGCGTGCGCCGCCACGCCTGACTCTGGCAATATTCTTATTCTTCCTGTTCTCATGTGTGAGGGCTCCACGTGCCACACTCATCTTGGCTCTCTGCGACTCCCTGCTCTGCTCTGTCCTCCAATCTGCTTTGCTTCCAAGGGCTCACTCAATCATCTCAGGCCAAATTCATGTCTGACATTCTGGAAGATTCTCTGAACACCCTTCTATTCTCAGCTGCTATAGAGGAAAGTCTGCACAGTATAATTCCACCTCTGATTTAATGAGGCAGAGTGGGGTGATGAAGGGCTTAGACTTTAAGAATTAAAGCCAGGCTCTGATGTTCACTGACTCAGTTACTGCATAGTGGGCTCTCAATAAAAACTGCTGGGATGATGGTGTATTAGTCAGAGTTCTCTAGAGTCAGAGTTTATGGAATGAATCTCTAAATATATATATATATATATATATATATTTGTATGTATATATGTATAGTTTATAATAATGAATTACAGGTTGCAGTCTAACTAATCCTACAAAAACCAGGTGTGAATGAAAAGTCCAAGAATCTAGTAGTTGCTCAGTCCCATGAGGCTGGATGTTTCAGCTGGTCTTCTGTATAAACTGGAATCCCAAAGACATAGGTCCCAATGGATGTGTTGGCAAAGTGAGTGTAAGCAAGGGAAGAATGAACAACACTTTTCTTCTTCCATTGTCCTTATACAGGCCTCCAGCAGAAGGTATGACCCAGATTAAAGGTATGCCACAAGATCTAGATTAAATGTGTGTATCCATCTGGATCAAAACTGTGCGTTATTCCACCTGCTTGAGCGTGGTGGTGCACACCTTTAATCCCAGCACCCAGGAGGCAGAGGCAGGAGAATCTCTGAAACTTTGAGGCCAGCCTGATCTACAAAGTGAGTCCAGGACAGCCAGGACTATTACACAGCAAAACCTGTCTCAAAAAACAAAAAAGATCTGGATCAATAACCTGTGTCATCCAGCCTCAAGATCCAGATCAAAGGCATGTTGTCTTCCTGCATCAAGATCCAGATCACAGGCATGCCCTCCACTTCTGGATTGTAGTTCATTCCAGATATAGTCAAGTTGACAACCAAGAATAGCCATTGCAGATGGTTAGTATTAGTTGTTGATTGGACACCAGAATGCAAATCTCTGAGCACACCTGTGAGTGATTGCCTAGATTAAGGTTAGACTCTGGATTATCTGGATTATGTGATTGAGACGGGAAGACTTGTCCCTGGGCAGCTGGTTCTGTATTGTAGGAAAGTGGAGAGATCAAACAGAGCACTTGCATTTATTTCTATGATCTTCTGACTGTAGACACAATGTAAATAGCTGCTTCAAATTCCTGATCTCCTCACTTTCCTGCCATGATGTACTGGAACTTGAACTGTGAGTTCAAAGAAATCTTTTCTCCCTTAAGTTCCTTTTGTCATTTTTTTTTAACCTACAGAAAAGAAGCAAATACAATTGCTAACAATCTTTATTAGTAACAACAGCAATTAACAATTATTAAATTCTGATTTTGCTAGTTAGTATAAAATGCATTTAAGCACAAGATTTAGCTTGCTCTGTAACAATCTACAAAGATTACTGAATTAGAAACAGCACTGATAGTGCACATGAACCTAAGGCATATTCTGGCTCACATGGGCATAGAAGTGGGATCCAGGCAAGGGAACCTCAGTCATAGTCTTAAGTACAACAGTTGCCCCATCTGTAATATTAAATACATGTTTGAATAAATAAAAAATAAAGGAAAAAATATTAAATACATGTGTCCTACTCATCTCACACAATTGTGGATTGAAGGATATATAATAGGGTTTCTCACGATTGTAGCTATCTCCCCCCTTATGAAGTTACAGCCTGACTAACACACAGGAAGTTGAAGACTGCATTTAACATGTTTGACTTAGCAAAGAGCTAAGAATCACAATACCCTACAGGAAAATCGGTTGTTTATCTTTGTGCTCTCACACCTGGCTAAAAACTTCTGCGTGCTGCTAATGTTCAGATTGACAGACTAGGGCACTCATATTTCTAAGACAGAAAATTGTGAAAAATCTAATCTGAAGGGATTTTTACTGAATAACTGTGGGTTGCTTCTACAACATTGTAAAGTCAAAAAAAATCATAAAAGGAAAAGTCATTGTAACTTGAAGTCACATCTTATATATAAATATTCAGAATGCTTTTAATATATTCATAAAAATGTTTTAATAATATCCCAGAATGCTAATATCAAATGAACAGAGAATTCATAATTATTCAACAGTATGACTATACAAAATATGCATTTTAGAAAAGACAACAATGAAAACTTACCAACTTGCTAATAGTGTATCTGACAGGAGACAAAGTTAATGAGGAATTCCCTCATCCCTTCCAAATGCATGGGCAGCCTCCTTAAATTTTGTGCCCAAGACAATATTCAGATGAAATCGAATCCCTTCGGTCATGCTTGTGGCAATATCAAGCAGTCTCCCTCTACTTCCCTTTTGACAGGGTCCTGACAAGAAACCAGACAACCACAAAGAATGATTGGCAAAGTTACACCCCAGCAACACCAATCACAGGTCAGTTAAGAGTTGAAAAGCAATGGCTTAATACCTGGTATACCAATCAACTAAAATTCCCATCAAGAAGAATGTCTTCACTGTTGCTCTCATCAAAGATAAAATCTGAAAAGGGTCAGAGTCCAAATGTCCAGCCAAAGGAGGGCTTGAAGCAAAGAACTCCAGTGGATTGCACTGCAGTGAAAGTGCTTGCTTTGAATCAAGAATATAATTTGTCTGCTGGCATTTGATTTCATGGATCCAGAATAATCAAAATTTAAAGAAATAACTCAGTGGTAATCCATGTGGCATAAAGTTGTTTGGATAGCATGAATGCTGAAACTGAATTGCCTGGTTTCAAGTTCCACTTTACCAGATGAGAGCCCTATAGGAGAGTTGGAAGAGAAACAAGCAAGAATGTAACTATATGAAAACATGGGACTACTGGGTGTATTTTGAAATGATAGAAAGAATACACTATAAAATGCATAATATTTTCATCAGAGTTATATGCCTGTCACCCTGTGTGACACATTCTCATTATCTGTTGAAGTAATTATGTAATTAAATTTAGTAATTAAAGGGTGTTGCCAGACATGGTGGCATATGCCTTTAATCCTTAAGAGGCAGAAGCAGAGGCAGGTAGATCTGTATGAGTTTGAGACCAGTCTGGTTTTAAAGAGTTTGGGAGCAGCCAAGGTCATATAGTGAGACGTTGTCCCCCTACTAAAAAAAGAAAAAAAAAAAGGAGTATTGAAAGTAAATATACAAGCCAGGTGATAATAGTGCACACCTTTAATCCCAGTACTTGGAAGGCAGAGGCAGGCAGATTGCTGAGTTCTAGACCAGCCTGGTCTACAAAGAGAGTCCCAGGACAGCCAGAGTTACACAGAGAAACCCTGTCTCAGAAAAATAAAAAGTAAATAATAAAACATAATTGACGTTTCTGGCTCAGTTCAGTCTAGGATGTGGATGAAAAATGAATAAACTGATGATTGCCTTAAACCTAAGACCAAAAACAAAACAAAGAAAACTTATATTCTTCCACTAAATAAAATAAGTATTAGATGTGAGTAAAAGGATTACCCTTAGCTATTCAAAGAATTCCAAAACTGAAGGAAAGTTATCCTCCAGACATTCACTGGGGCCAGTGAGATGGCTCCATAGGTAAAAGTGCCTACCAAACAAGCCTAATTATCTAAGTTTGATCCCCAAATCCCACAACGAAAAGAGAGAACATACTCCCAAAAGTTGTCCCTTCACCTCTATACATGCATCATGGCATGTGTGTACCTCAACTTGAACACACAAATGCATATGCACAACACACACACACAAAGAAAACCTCACTATCAGAGACAATTCACTCCATTAAACAGAAGCTATCTCACAGAATAATAGCAAAGAATAAAATTATCTCAAATAGAAAGTTTCGCTGTAGTTTAAAAAGTAAGAAAACATAAATATCAATGTCACTGTGGTGAAGGAGCCAACCGTCATACTCCAGACAGCACTCTCCAGCAGCAATGGTCTCTGGGGTACTGGGTAACAAATTGAGTCAAATAATTTCACTGGAAGTCTTACTGGTCACACATTATCCTTCTCTCACATGGTGGAGATCAAAGAAGACTTCACCTGCCATAAAGAAGAACCGTCGCGAAGGTCTTCTAAGTGACCACATTACTATACCTTCATGTTTAGCCCAACCATCCCCATCTTGGTACAATGTCCACATTCATGTAATGTGGAAAAGGGAGATAAAATGGAAAATGCAAGTTTATTGTTTGTTTTTCCTGAGATGAGTCTAAATCTATCTGGTTCAATGTCTCTTTTCATCTTTCCAATAAGACATAACAACAGGTCTTGATTGAAAAAAAAAAATAGGCCCCAGAACTCTTAAACATCCATGGAGTAAAGGAAATTAGCCTTCCCCACTCCCATTTAAGCTTTGTTTAGAGAGGGATGTGCAGCTGACCCTCATGACTGAGCTTACGTAGTGTCAGCTAACTTGTTTTTGAAGACTGAAGTATTCTTCAATATATACTTTACAGCTATTTACTGGCTCACAAAACTAATTTTTTTGACCATATTGTATGTTTGTATATTAATATACATGTCTTGAACCAAAGTATTAACTGCAGTTTTTTACCATTAATCATAAGGTTTTTCTTTTTAAGCGTTTTTTAGAGTTCTGGAGATTGTATACGATCAGCAAACACTTTACTATCAGACTATATTTTCAACCTCTTACAAACCAAAATGTTTGAAGAACACTAGTATAATATATTAGCAGGGAATGTAATAAATATAGAAAACATACCACATTGACTTCTAGCCATAAAAAGCTACATTGAGATATTTTTTAAGCAAATAAGAGGAGGAGATAAGATATCTGATTTTTATACACATCTCATAATTAATAATAAATTAGTGTCAGTTTTTACTATGGTAGCTCAGCTTGCTCCTTATAGTAGAATGATCCAAAGAACATTGCAAATATGCATTTTTTTATATAAGTACTTTTTTTTTCTTCAAGTTACATCTCAGTCACAAACCCTTCCCTATTCCCCCTTCCTGTCCCACCCTTCCACCTTCTTCCCCCCCAACAGCTTCCCTTTTCAATCCAACAAATGGTTCTTTCTCTTATAACAGTAAATTCTATACAAAACAGCAGAATTAAATATGCCACATTTATGAGAGTTAAATGGCCCAGTATACCTTCCCAATGTCCAGTTCATACATATTTGGCCCCTGACTTTAACCTTCTACCTTCTAACCATCTCCATGAGTTTAAAGTTCTATAACTGACTTAGCTTTCATACTAACTTGCATCACTATTATAACCATCTTCTTAGATCTAGAATGCCCTCTTGATTCCTAAACAACTCAAAATTTAGCTATGAGACTCAAGCTGTCTATTCTTCAACCACCTCAAAGAGTTGAGAAGGATAAATATATCTGATTATATAGGAAGTGCAGGGCCTGCAGCTTCCAATACTAAGAAATGACAAACCAGTGACTACCTGGACAGTTCCCATTTTCTCTCCATACATTCCAGCATCAGTCTTCAGCCTTTTGGTCCTGTTTCTCTGACAGACATTTATTGTAGAGCAGGGATTATGAAGGACTAACCTACCCTGTCTTGGCAGAGCTAGGCTGTCGACTTCCCTGCTACCAAGTTTTGTCCTTTTTGGACAGCAGTCTGTCTGCAGTTGAAGCAAGGAGTTTTTACATGTCAAGAGATAGGCTTGCCACTAATTCAACCATCTCACACTGGAGATTCTTCGATGCTTATCTTCTACTTGGAGTAGAATAGGGGGTGCTGTCAGGAGCTGATATGTCATGATATCAAAAAAAATCTTAATTTAAGACCACATCTTTGAATGCCATATTCTGCAGATCTCTTGGGGTTTTTGAAGATGCCCTATCTATCTCTTGTGTTTAGATAAGCAAATGTTGCTTGTCTCTTAACAACTTGATTACTGAGTAGCTTAAAGAATGTCTGTGATAGACTGTCATAGTTGAGACATAGACATAGCACAGGAAGGACCAAGAAGAAGGGTCAGATTATTGAATATGCCCTTATACCTTTGTATATTGATACAAAATTAGTAGTATATTTGGTTAAAATGGTATTGACCATTGTTTATTGTGCAAAAATAAGATTGTATTGGTCTACGTTGATATTGATATTTGTATATTGATACAAAATTAAGATTATAGTTGGCCACAATGTTATTGACCCTTGTATATGGACGCAATATTAAGATTGTATTGGGCCACATAGGCATTGATCTTTGTATATTGATACAAAAATAAGAGTATATTTAGCCACATTTGAATAGATCTTTGTATATTGATACAAAATTAAAGGTAACGCTTCCTAATGGTATTGTACCTAGAGATACTTAAAAATGAAATGTGAAGCTCTGGCCTCTTGATACAACTGTCTTAAACTGTTTAGGATAGTTAAGAAAAACAAACTCCTAGTCATGCATGCATGTCACCTTGTTAGCAAATATGCATGTTATGGTTACTTCCCTTGAGCAATTACTGTATAATGGCTCTCATTTACCCAGGTCTATTATTATAAGGCATTTTACTTATGGTTGTAGAAAAGTGAATGTATTAATGTAAAGAATTTAGAATTGTGAATTATGTATCTATACATATGATTATATAAATATAAAGTGGTGTTTCTTATTAATACGAGCAATATTGGACATGTTTCCAATAAGTTTATTAAGGAGACTAGCTGTTAGAGCACACACAGTATAAACCATTACGTCATAGTGTATAAAAGACAATACCCTAAAGAAACAAGCTGCCTGTTATGATAGGCTGTTTGGAAAATCCCACAAGTGGCCAAATGCGGCTTACAAGGAAGACTGACTAGTGTATAAAATGACTTCTTGGTCATTTCTGTCTTGCTGTTTCCTGCTTATGCACCCTAGAAAGATCATCTCCACTGATAGCAGACTGCCTTGACTATTAACCTAGGAACAGTGGAGTAATTGCCTTCATCACATTGTGGCTCATTATTTTATCATTTCTCTTGCCAGCATTTTTAGATTTTATTCTGTGTTATATATTCCAAAGTCATCAACTGAAAAGGTTTGTTGTTTGCTATACTTCTAGGCTGTGTGTTTAAAGTTATTCAAACAACATATTTCTGAGAAAATCGGGGTTTTTCTCACAAATCTAAAAGAAATAGAAAGGCAAAAAAAAAAAACATACAGAATTTCCCACAGAGCAGAATAAATCAATGTCACTTAGTCTCACCTCTTTATCCCCAAACATGGTCACTATGCAACTTAGAATTGACATAAGTGGGAGCAGGAAATGAATGAAGGAGGAGAATCTGGGTGGATGCACTATTAAATACCATTTTCTTAGCCCTTAGCAATGTGACAATGGCACTTACACATACATTATACTACTTAATCCAGATGAACTGTGGTACAGAAGAAATTGTTCCTCTCCATTTTCCAAATAAGGAATGGAGGCTCAGAAGGAAAAGAGCAATGCCAAGACAAACTTCAGTCTACCTGATGCTTTCATTTTTTTTTAAATGAAATTTGCTGCACTGTTCCTCTGTTGACCCCCGATGACTAAAATTTGTTCAAAAAAAGGCTGACTTGGAAAGTAGAACAAAACTTTAAGATGGTTAATAGCTCAATCCCTTTTGCATTGACCTATGATTGGAACTCTCCACAACATTGCGTACATCTCATAAACACTTGCTTTGGTCACAGCTCACTGCTACCATGCTAATTGTTACGGCAAAAAGCCAAGCAGAGCAGTGGTGGTAACCAGCTGGAGCAGAGTGAATACTCCACTTGTGCCCATTCTCTCTGAGCCAAGCTAACTTCTGCATCTTAACCTAACAGTTAATTAAATATATTTTTAATTCAAGGTCAAAATTAGAAAATGAGTTTATATTTATTCTAGCTGCAAAATATAGCTGAATAGTAACCAAAGAGCTGGGTATGGTGGCTCATCCTGTAATAATCCTAGCACTTAAGTGACTGAGACCAAAAGTTTGCCACCAGTTTAGCACCAGCATGGACTACATAATTAGTCAGAGGGTAGCCTAGAAAGATCTGCATTAGAAACAAAAAATACAAACAAAGAACTCAAATAAGGGCTGTTCTAAATTGTTCTCTCCTTTTGTGATATGTATGTTTGGTGGGAAAATGTTGTGTAGATGTGAGAGAAATAGTTTCTCCGATAACTCAGTCTTCTCCAGTCTCGCATATTCAAGAAATTATTGGACAATATTCTAAGTTATTGAGAGGAGAAAGTCACTGTGATGAATAGACCATTTGATTTAAAAAAAAAATTATCGAACATCTGCAATGAGCAAGGCTATGCCTGCCACAACCACCTGAAGTAGTTATTTTGGGAGAGTTTCAGAGCCCCTGTAATCCAAGCCCCTAAAAAGTGAGCAACAACTGTTCTTTGATATTTTGTCTTTTGATATATTTTCCCTTGTCCTGTATAATTTCTCCTAACAATAAGTCATAAATCTGACTCACAACTAAGAGTCCATAGCTGGAATCATTCACGTTGACATAGTGTCATAGAAATAGCAACTTTGAGTCAGACCTTGATCTAATCTAATAATGTGCAATATCTCCAAGAATGTTTAAAATGTTATCCAGTTATCCTATGGTGTTTGTCACTGCTGTTTTCATGAGATTTGGGGGTTATTTGTTTGAATAAATGCTTTTTGCTTTTGTTTCACTATTTTTGCTGTTGTTGATTTTATACAATTATAACATCATAAAATGTGGTTTAATGGCATAAACAAGTTCCCAAGAAGAGGCAGAGGCAGGTGGATCTCTGATTTTGAGACCAGCCTGATCTACAGAGAGAGTTCCAGGACAGTCAAGTCTACACAGAGAAACTTTGTCATCCCCACCCCCAAAAAATCCCAGATATAATAAAATTAAATTGTATACAGCATACATATTACACATTCCATAATTCCAATCTAAATTTAAAGTAATCATGATCTATAAGAAAAATATCAGAGTAAAGTATTCTTACTATAGTAATTGCCATAGTCTTTGTCTTTCACTTTTATCATACTGATTGAGAGAGTAATTGGCAATGGAACTCAGAGCCTTCTGCATTGTAGGCAAGTATGCCACCATTAAGGTATAACCCAGCCTGCATATTGATTATTCTTTACTATATTAGTGATTAGTCACTTTATAAAACCATTTAGTCATGAAAAGCACAATGTAATGGTCTGAAATTATGGTATTTCTTTCTGACTTCTATTATCCAGTAACAAAATGTAGAAAGCAAGACTGATATTTATTTACACAGATTGAATAGTACATGACAAAAATGGTGCCTTCCACATTTTCTCATTCAGAAAGCCCAATCTGTAGCTACTCTTTTTGGGCTAACACACAGTTAAATCTATATACTCACACCTTAGTAAAATCTCAAGGGGAAAAAATGCGATTGGTTATCAATCGTCCCCTTAGGGAAGATTCTCAATATAGTTTTTACGCTTTAACTTTTGCTTTCCCAGTGGCACATGGGGAGTAGAAAGGAAAACCACAAATCAGAATGAGAATCAGGCATGGTGACACATGCTTCTAATCCCAGTATTCAAGAAAAAGTGGGTTTATATTGTTACAAAACAAGTACAAAGCCAGACAAGCCTCAATTAAAAAGGAACAAAAACCAATCAGAATAAAAGGAGAAAACTGTTTCTTTAAAACAATTAAGAATTCCTCAAGAGTCAGGCTGAAGATACATGCTCCATTGATAAGAAAGAAATTGGGGACTATCCAGGCAGCCAGTTGTCTGTCATTTCTTGGTTTTGGAAGCTACTTACTCTACACTTCCTGTTTATACAGATATATTTATCCTTCTCAGATCTCTGATGTGGTTGAAGACTAGATAGTTATAGTCTCACAGTTAAGTTTTGTTTTTGTTTGTTTGTTTGTTTTTCTACTTTGTAAGGGATTTTTTAACATTTATTTATTACTTCAAGCTACATCTCCATCACCACCCCTCCCTCCCCCCCTCCCGGTCTCACCCTCCCACCCTCTACCCCATCTCCCACCCATCCCATCCCTCCAGTGTGAGGTGCCTCCGACTATCAGCCCCCCTCAGTTGGTTAGTCACCTGAGGTCTAAGAGCTTCCTCTTGCACAGGAGGCAAACATGGCAGTTCCACTAGGATGGAGTATCCCACTAACAGGTAACCAAGTAAGTTCATGTGTTACAGTAAATTTTTATTTATCACACATTTATTTATTAATACTTAACAATTACCTAACATTTGTCTATAAAATTCCTAAATCCTAAATGCAAGCAAGCCCTAACTCTGAAACCTAGCACCTAAAACTTCTTAGTACCTATAATACAAGATTTTAACATTAACCTAAGGTTTCTCAAAAGGTTATTTTTCTCTGACCATGAGTCCTGATGGATGGCTGGTCTTCATACAATTTTACAGTTCTAAAGTCTCTGAATTTTGCTCCTCCCCTTCATAGTCTTAAAACAATTAACATATGAAAGTTTCCCAGGCTGCTCACCTATTCAGATGCTTATGTCCTATAAAGGCCCAAGTCCCAGAGTTCCTGTCTAAGCACTCCCAAATCTCAGGGAGAATCCATCTCCTCTCCAGACCAAAAACGGGTCAATATCAAATGGTGAAACTTTCCGAGGAGATTGTGATTCCTGTCTTTCTGTAGGTTGAGGAAAATGTTGTTGAGTGAGTCAGAAACAGGAGAGAGAGCAAGCGAGCCCTCTGTCCACATGAATCCTGCCTTAAATATCTTCACAAAAGCAGAAGCTTTCTTGCACTTTTCATGTTATGCCCCTGGGCTCAGTCTTTTTCAAAGAAGCTTTTTGCAGAGGGGTGTGAATTCACAGGCAGTCAGCAGATGTGGGCAGGTGCCTCAGGGCATGTCATTCAGATGCTTTTTGAAAAGGGCTGTGAAATGACTGGAGACCTCCAGAGGGCAGGCACCTCAGGGGGCATGTCCTGCCCCTAGCCCTAATATCAAAGAGGTCCTGGTCCTTAGTGAGTTCTCAAGGACATGTCATTTTGGAAGTAAGTCTTTTATCTTAAAGTCCAGCCTTACTCCAAGTTTCCTATGCTATTACATGTTAACACTAAACCTACCACATCCATGTTCCTCTTTTGAGTCTATTTATTATAGGATGGTTATCCTGTACTATATGGACAAAATCCAGTTATAAGTGAATACATGCCATGTGTATCTTTCTGAGTTAGCTCACTCATGATAAGCTTTTCTATTTCCATCCATTTGGTTGCACATTGAATGATTTCCTTGTTTCTGATAGCTGAGTATATTCCATTGAATAAATGTACCACAGGTTTGTTTGGTTTTTTTTTTTTATCCATTCTTCAGTTAAAGGACATCTGGGTTGTTTCCAGTTTCTAGCTATTACAAATATAGCTGCTATGAACACAGTTGAGGAGATGTCCTTATGGACTGGGAGGAATCTTTTGCCCAGGAGTGGCAAAAGGCTGGGTCTTGGGGTAGAGCTATTCCAAGTTTTCTAAGATATGATCAGACTGATTTCCATAGTGGTTGTACAAGTTTACATTCCCACCAACAATGTGGGAGTGTTCCCCTTTCTCTACAATCTCCTTTTAAGTTGTTTAGGTATTAAAAGGATTTTATAAGTCTAAGAAGATTTTTTTTTATAATTTATTTTTTATTTCTTCAAGTTACATCTCAATCACAATCCCCTCCCTGCTCCCCACTCCAGTCCCACCCTCCCACCCTTTTCCACATCAACCCCCCAACCTCTTTCCTTTTTTTTTAAGTTTAAGGTATATCTTTTTCCCCCCAACAGCTCCCCCTTTCAGTCCAACAAATGGTTCTTTCTCTTATAACAATAAATACAATACAAAACAACTGAAATAAATAGGCCACAATTATGAGAGCTTTATGGCTTAGCATACATTCCCAATGTCCAGTCCATATGTATTTGGTACCTGACTTTAACATCTTACTATCTAACCATCTCCATGAGTTTAAAGTTCTATATCTAACTCAGCTTTCATACTAACTTGCATCACAATTTTAAAAACATCTTCTTAGATCCAGAACACCCTCTTGATTCCTAAACAACTCAAAATTTAACTATGAGACTCTACCTATCTATTCTTCAACCACCTCAGAGACTTGAGAGGGATAAATATATCTGATTACATAGGAAGTACAGGGCCCGCATCTTCCAAAACTAAGAAATGACATACCAGTGGCTGCCTGGACAGTTCCCATTTTCTCTCCATACATTACAGCATCAATCTTCAGCCGTTTGGCCCCATTTCTCTGACAGACATTGATTGTAGAGCAGGAATTATGAAGGACTTGCCTACCCTGTCTTGGCAGAACTAGGCTGTTGACTTACCTGCTTCCAGGAATATGTTTTTAAGTTGGTAATGAAAATTAGGATGGAAACTGAGTTAGGTATAGAACTTTAACTCATCATGATAGATAGACATTAGAATATTATTATCAGTTGCAAAATACATATGGACTGGACATTGGGAATGTATGTTATACCTTATAATTTTCATAATTGTTGCCTAATTGTTCTTATTGTTTTGTATTGTATTTATTGTTATATGAAAAAGAGCCATTTATTGGACTAAAAAAGGGAGCTGTTAGGGGAAAAAATACATCTAAATTTGAAAAAAAAAAGTGGGTAGGAGGGAGGGGGGAAGAGGGTAGGAGGGTGGAACCTGGAGTGGGAGGAGGAAGGGGACTATGATTGAGATGTAACTTGAAGAAATAAATAAATGTTGGGAAAAAAAAGAATTCCTCAAGGGTCAAAGTCAGATAATACAAAGTCACTCCACATATAAAAAGGAAGATAGCTAGTGCTTGAGGGTGGGGATGAAAAACATAATAATTTTAAACACTAGCAGTCTCCCAAATATCAGCTACACCCAAGGCTTATGGAGGATGCAGGGCTCCTGGGACTAGCAATGGATCAACATCTGGGACCCAATCTCCACAAAGACTTGATGTCCAGTCTTGTACCTACCTCTGGCCCACAGCTGTTTGTCTCTGACATGGGATAAGGGATCTATGCCTGAATCCCACAGACCAACCAAATGACAAACATCTTTTCTCTCTACTCTTCAGGAGTGGCATGTGCCATAATAATTTCCTAGGAGCCCTTCAACAAATTTAGCACACAGTTCCAATCAAATAGATTAGGCTTTCAAGTTTTTCATTCAAACAAAAGATTCAACATCTTTCATGCCCCCCTCTTAGCATTTGAGAGATAAATGTCAATAATCACCCCTACCCCCGCAACACTTGTGTGTTAAACTTTTTTAGCATTTAAATATTTTTACTTTTCAGGAAAAAAAAGTTATTTTAAGACATATTCCCAGAACACAAATTCCTAGGTAAAATGAGCAAGTGAATTGCAAATGTTTTACAGGTTGCAGGTTGCTCTCCCAAAGCAGAGCAACAATGCCTGAAATCTGGGCTTCTTACAAGACTCCTTTGTTAGAAATAAAATTTCCAAAGATGGTTTTATGGCAGACATAAAATTGAGCCAATGCTTCTGCAGAAACAAAGAGGGGTGTTCTAGCTGTCTTGCTGAGATTTTCATCAGCAGTTAGAAGTCCCTGCAGTTTTACTGCTAGTACCAAAGTTTCATTAATTAGCATCAAGAGAAAAATAAAGATTGAAATGCTAAAAACTTATAAAACAAAAAAAGGAAAGGGCCAAAAAAAGAGTTATTAATAGGCAAAAATTGGGTCATCAGTGTTTTTCCATTCTCATCTGACAGCTCAGCAATATTATACTTTGAAAAGAAATTACAACAGCCGTTCATACAAGAAGGCACTGTTACATAGAATTATGATACTTTGCATGGATATTTTAAATTTTGTAAGTCTACCCAAATTTCAGTTAACATTAGAGAAATTTTTACATTTTAAAAATATCTAATGACCTCATCTGAAATATAAATGAATTTTTCAATATTTAAAAGAATTCTGCATTCTTTAATAGGAATTTGAGAACCAGTAAGCAATTCTGAACATCCAGGCCCTTTCTAGAGAGGTGTAATAATCAAAACTTACTATCCTGTAGAATGTATAATTGTCACAATAAAATGATTAAGCAGAACATTAGCAGCTGTTATTCTTCATGAATTAATATTTTCTGAAACTATATACACTAGCACATTCTATCAGTTCTGTAACTGAACTTGGTTTTCAGTTCTCAACCCATGTGAAAATGTTCTCTCTCTCTCTCTCTCTCTCTCTCTCTCTCTCTCTCATAACAACCAATACAGCATCTGTTTAAAGGGACGAAATAACTATGTTTGCTAAAAGACAGTTATGGTTTCATATTTTAGAAAAATTTACATAGTTTCAGAAAGAGAAAGATGGACCAAATTCCCAATGCTGGGCTATAAGGAGTTATCATCTTATGTTTTCGAGTTAACCTCTTTCAAAAAAACAAGACAACAAAAGTGAGATTCAGCATTTTACCTTCAGGGAATAAGACATCTCTGCATAAGAGTGCCTGGACACAGTATAGAGACAAACAGTTGTATAGTACTGATACATCATCAAACATTTCTGTGAAAAAAAAGGTTATACCAGACAATGGTTCAGAGCCCTGGTAGCCAGGCTGATTCAATAATCTAAATATTGGAATAGTATAAATATTGGAATCACCAACTTATTAACTCTTCAACTTTGGGTTGGTTTACCCTTAATTCTTTTGAGCCTCAGGTTTCCTTATCTGTAAATGGGAATAAGCTGATATATACAAATTTGATGAAAATTATACTAATGCAGTAATAACATTGAATTCAGTACTGGTAACTAGGAACTGACCAGATATTTAACTTCTTTTATTATAATAAAACTCTGGATAATCAGCTGAGTATTTTAAAATTCATTGAACCTCCAGAAGAGAGGGGTTAGAATTGGTATGTAGTTACCACTGACTGCTGATGACTGTCTGCAATCCTCATATTAACACTAGCACTCCACAACAGAGGAGTGGGATGGGTGGGAGAGGGAGGAGGAGAGGGGTGGAACCAGGAGGGCTGGAAAGAGGACACTATAATGGAGATGTAACTTGATGTAATAAATAAACATAATAATAATAAAAAAAACTAACACATGTGTTCAGGAGATATAGCTTGGTGGTAAAGTGTTCAAGTTGTAGATTTGATCTCCAACACAAAACAAGAATTTAAATAATCAATGAGGAATCCTCTAAAACCAAGGGAACATTGCATTTTTTTTTCATTAATTTATTTATTTGTTCATTTTACATACCAATAGCAACCCCAATCCCTCCTCTCCTCCCAATCTTACCCTCCTACCCAGTTCCCCCTACCACCACCAACCCACCCTGGCACAAGGTTACATCAGGACTAAGAGTCTCCTCTTTCATTGAGGCCAGACAAAGCAGCCTTGCTAGAGAAAAGGGAGGCAACAGAGTCCAGACCTACAAGATGTTCAAGGATAAAGATGGAGCAGAGATTGAGGGAATGGCCCACCAATGACTGGCCCAATTTGAGACCCACCCCATGGAAGAGAGCCTACCCCCCTAACACTATTAATGGTACCCTGCTATTCTTGCAGATAGGAACCTAACATAACTGTCACCTGAGAGACTTCATCCAGCAGATAATGGAAACAGATGCAGAGACCCACAGCCAAACAGTAGGCAGAACTCAGGGAGTCTTATGGAAGAGTTAGGGGAAGGATCGAGGGAGCTGGAGGGATCAAGGAGACCCACATAACCAACTAACCTGGGCCCATGGAGGCTCATAGAGACTGAACCATTAACCAAAGAACTTTCATGAATTGAATCTAGGCCCCCTACACATATGAAGCTGATAGTCTTCTTGGTCTTCAAATGGGTCCCCTAACAATTGAAGCAGGAGGTCTTTGACTTGGATATTGCATCATCTTATCAAAACCATCATGTGCTAATATGTTAGAATAATTATTGCATAGGAAATCATAAGGACTGCTACATCAAACCATGGACTCAGTGGGGAAGCAGGGGTTAGTGCACTCTAGATTCCATACCTTATAGGAATATGAACTTGTCTGCACTTAAGAAATATTTTCTAAAAATCTGTTTTTTTAAGCTTTACATTTATTTTAACTTTTGTGTGAATAAGAAAATCCTCCGAGGGGGGATCCAAGATGGCGGCGGCCTGCACGGACGTATTTTGATTTTGGGGTTAACAGTCACAAGGCAGCAAGTGTTACAGGATGCTGTACAAAGGGCACGACCCCTTCTAAATCTCACCCAGCTTCCCAGGGACCACAGAAGATCCCTGGGCAGGAAGCTCCTTCTCACTCTCGGACAGGCAAGGAAGCCACTGGACCCGGAAATCGGGATCATCCATCCCCCAACAGGAGAGACTCCTGGTAAGTTCCAACCTAATACCCAGTGGCCAGATTCAGAACCCATGCAGAGATAATCCCCACCCTGCTGGGCACTCCCAGGTCCCACACAGACGATCCAACTACCTGGCGAAAAGTTGCGACCCTTGGAAGTGAGCCAGCTCCGCTGCAAAGTGTCTTAAGACCGCAGATCGCAGTCTGTGACAAAACTGACCAGATTACAAGCCGCAGGAGCAGCAAGGCTACTGGAGCTGAACTGCAGATTTACCCGCTACAGAAACCAATGCCGGGCAAACTGCAAGATATTTGAAACTGTCATATATCAGACTTTTTTACCAGTACTGGCCCTTCCGGTGGGGAACCAGAGCTTACTTGTACACAGCTCCACCACCTGAATTAGTTAGGTCTCCACCTGGGAGGCAGGGCTGAATGACTCACCTTGTAGGGGTGGAGTAAGGCAATGCTATTCCTACACCAAAGTGCCCCCTTTGGACCCAAGTCCAGAAGACAGCAAAAAAATTCCACATGGCCAGAGGCCCCAGACAAAAAAAAAAAAAAACAGAGCGAAATGTCTCCAACAAAAGAAAGCAACGCTATCCCGTCCAGCCCGAACCAACTCACCACAACTGAAACACATGAAAACAATGACAATTCTACATTACAGAAAGTGATAGAGTCCCTTCAAGAAGAACTTAAAACTATGAAGGAATTCAAAAAGCCACAATTCTACAAGTCAAAACAACGAATAACATCATTAATGAGCTCCAAGCAAAGGTGACTCAGCTTGAACAGGAAAAGGACAAAGCAATGAAAGATTTCCAGGCAAAAACAAACAAACTGGAGAAGAAAATGTACAAAATGAACAATACCATGCAAGACATGAAAATAGAAATGGAAACAATAAAGAAAACACAGTCAGAGTTAAAAGAGGAAATGGAGAAACAAGAGAAGAGGATAGGAACTACGGATGTGAGTATGAAAAATAGGATGCAAGAGATGGAAGACAGGATCTCAGGCATAGAAGATTCGATGGAAGAAATCAGTACAACATCGAAAGAAAATGAGAAAGATAAAAAATCTCTCACCCACAACATCCAAGAAATCAATGAAAAGATGGAAATTAAGAATTATAGGCATAGAGGAAAGAGAAGACTCCCGACTCCATGGTCCAGGAAATATCTTCAACAAAATCATAGAAGAAAACTTCCCAAACCTAAAGAAAGAGATGCCAGTAAATATCCAAGAGGCTTACAGAACACCAAACAGATTAGATCAGAAAAGAAACTCCTCTCGCCACATAATAATAGAAACCCCAAATGTAGAGAAAAAAGAAAGGATATTAAAAGCTGTAAGAGAAAAAGGCCAAGTCACATACAATGGCAGACCCATCAGAATCACACCTGACTTCTCCTCAGAAACTTTAAAAGCTAGAAGGGCCTGGACAGATGTCCTACAAGCTCTGAGAAAACATAGGTGCCCAGCCAGACTTCTATACCCAGCAAAACTCTCTATCAACACAGAAGGAGAAAACAAGATATTCCATGACAAAATCAAATTCAAACAATATCTCCTCACAAACCCAGCCCTACAGAAGATCCTAGAAGGAAAATTCCAACACAGAGAAGAAAGCTACACCCAAGAAAACAGAGGAAATAGAAACCTTCACAGCAACTAAACAAAAAGAAACACAAGACAGCCAGCTAAACCAAAATATTAGGAAATAACAAACCCTGGTCACTAATATCCATCAACATCAATGGACTCAACTCACCAATAAGAAGACACAGACTTACAGACTGGATCCGTAAACAGGACCTAGCTTTTTGCTGCATACAAGAAACACACCTCACTATTGAAGATAAACACTGTCTCAGAGTAAAGGGCTGGGAAAAGGTTTTCCAAGCAAATGGACCCAGGAAAAAAGCTGGAGTAGCCACCCTAATATCAAACAAAATAGACTTCCAATTGAAGTTAATTAAAAAAGACAAAGAAGGGCATTACATACTCATTAAAGGAAATATCCACCAAGAGGACATCTCAATATTGAACATCTATGCCCCAAATACAAAGGCACCTACATTTATAAAAGAAACGCTTCTAAAACTTAAATCGCACATCGATCCAAACACTTTAATACTGGGAGACTTCAACACCCCACTCACAACTATGGACAGATCATCAAGACAGAAGCCAAACAGAGAAATAATGAGTCTAACAGAGATCATGAACCAAATGGACCTAACAGATATCTACAGAACGTTTCACCCAAACACAAAAGAATAACTTCTTCTCAGCACCTCGCGGAACCTTCTCCAAAATCAACCATATAGTTGGACACAAAGATAGCCTCAACAGATACAAGAAAACTGAAGTAACCCCTTGTATCTTATCAGACCACCATGGAATAAAGCTGTACTTCAATAGCAAAAGAATCAACAGAAAGTCTACACTCACATGGAAATTGAACAACTTTTACTAGAGGACCACTGGGTCAGGGAAGAAATAAAGAAGGAAATCAAAGACTTAAAATCCAACGAAAATGAAGACACAACATACCCAAACCTATGGGACACAATGAAAGCTGTGCTACGAGGAAAGTTCATAGCATTAAGTGCCTTCAAAAAGAAAATTGTGACAGCTCATATTAGCGAATTAACAGCTAAACTGGGTGAATTGGAAAAAAAAGAAGCAAAAACGCCCAAGAGGAGCAGAAGGCAGGAGATCATCAAACTTAGGGCTGAAATTAATAACTTAGAAACAAAAAGAACTATACAAAGAATCAATGAAACCAAGAGTTGGTTCTTCGAGAAAATCAACAAAATAGACAGACCCTTAGCCAAATTAACTAAAAGACAGAGGGAGAAAACACAAATCAACAAAATCAGAAATGAAAAGGGAGAAATAACAACAGACATTGAGGAAATCCAGAGAATATTTGGATCCTACTTTAAAAATCTATACCCCACCAAATTTGAAAACTTAAGTGAAATGGACAATTTTCTTGATAGATTCTACCTACCGAAGCTAAATCAAGATCAGATAAACAGATTAAACAGCCCTATATCCCCTAAGGAAATAGAAACAGTCATTAAAAATCTCCCAACCAAAAAAAGCCCAGGGCCAGATGGCTTTAGCACGGAATTCTACCAGACCTTCAAAGAGGAGCTAACACCAATACTTTTCATACTCTTTCACAAAATAGAATCTGAAAGAACATTGCCAAACCCATTCTATGAGGCCACAGTCACCCTGATTCCTAAACCACACAAAGACCCAACAAAGAAAGAGAACTTCAGACCAATCTCCCTCATGAACATAGATGCAAAAATACTTAATGAAATACTAGCAAACCAAATTCAAGAACACATCAAAAGTATCATACACCATGATCAAGTATGCTACATCCCAGGAATGCAGGGATGGTTCAACATACGAAAGTCTATTAACGTAATTCACCATATAAACAAGATGAAAGAAAAAAAACCATGATATGATAATCTCAATAGATGCAGAAAAAGCATTTGACAAAATCAAACACCCCTTCATGCTAAAAGTTTTGGAGAGAATGGGCATGCAAGGATCGTACCTAGAAACAATAAAAGCAATATACAGCAGGCCAGTGGCCAACATCAAAATAAATGGAGAGAAACTTGAAGCATTTCCTCTAAACTCAGGAACAAGACAAGGATGTCCACTTTCACCATACCTCTTCAATATAGTACTTGAAGTTCTTGCTGGAAAAATAAGACAACTAAAGGAAATCAAGGGGATAAAAATCGGAAATGAAGAAGTCAAATTATCCCTATTTGCAGATGATATGATAGTATACATAAGCGACCCCAAAAATTCCACCAGAGAACTCTTACAGCTGATAAACACCTTCAGCAAAGTGGCTGGATACAAAATTAATTCAAAAAAATCAGAAGCCCTTCTTTATACAACAAACAAATGGGCTGAGAAAGAAATAAGGGAAACAACCCCCTTCACAATAGTCACAAACAACATAAAATACCTGGGGGTAACTCTAACCAAGCAACTAAAGGACCTGTACAACAAGAACTTCAAGCCCTTGAAGAAAGAAATGGAAGAGGCCTTTAGAAGATGGAAAGATCTCCCATGCTCATGTATAGGTAGGATCAACATAATAAAAATGGCCATCCTACCAAAAGCAATATATAGATTCAATGCAATTCCTATCAAAATACCAACACAATTTTTTATAGACTTGAAAAGAGCTAGTCTCAATTTCATATGGAACAACAAAAAGCCCAGAATAGCTAAATCAATCCTGTACAATAAAAAAACATCTGGAGGTATTACCATCCCAGATTTCAAGCTGTACTACAGAGCAATAGTTGTAAAAACAGCATGGTATTGGTATAGAAACAGACCAGTAGATCAATGGAATCAAATTGAAGATCTAGAAATAGACCCACACACTTATGGCCACCTAATTTTTGACAAAGAAGCCAAAATGGCACAATGGAAGAAGGACAGCATCTTCAACAAATGGTGCTGGTCCAACTGGAGGTCCATTTGTAAAAGAATGAAGTTAGACCCATACTTATCACCTTATACAAAACTTAAGTCCAAGTGGATCAAAGACCTTAACATAAGGCCGGTCACACTAAATCTACTAGAAGATAAAGTGGGAGAAACCCTCGAACTAATTGGCACAGGCGACAACTTCCTGAACAGAACACCAACAGCTCAGGACTTGAGATCAACAATCAATTAATGGGACCTCATGAAACTGAAAAGCTTCTGTGAGGCAAAGGACACTATCATCTGAATAAAACGGCAGCCTACAGACTGGGAGAAAATCTTCACCAACCCCACATCTGTCAGAGGGCTAATATCCAAAATCTACAAAGAACTCAAGAAATTAAATGCCAAGAAACCAAATAATCCAATCAAAAAATGGGGGACGGAGCTAAATAGAGAATTCACAAAGGAGGAATCCCTAACGGCTGAGAGACACTTGAAGAAATGCTCAACATCCTTAATCATCAGAGAAATGCAACTCAAGACGACTCTGAGATTCCATCTCACACCTGTCAGAATGGCTAAGATCAAAAACTCAAATGACAGCACATGCTGGCAAGGGTGTGGAGAAAGGGGTACCCTACTCCATTGCTGGTGGGAATGTAGGCTTGTGCAACCACTATGGAGGTCAGTCTGGCGATATCTTAGAAAACTTGGAATAGCTTTCCCTCAGGACACAGCCATACCACTTCTGGGTATACACCCAAATGCCTCTTCATGGAATCATAAGGAAGTTTCCTCAAATATGTTTATAGCAGCCTTATTTGTAATAGCTAGAAACTGGAAACAACCCAGATGTCCCTCAACAGAAGTATGGGTTAAAAAACTGTGGTACATCTACACAATGCAATACTATTCAGCTATCAGGAACAATGAAATTATGCAATTTGCAGCCAAATGGATGGAACTAGAAAAGCTCATCCTGAGTGAGCTAACCCAGACTCAGAAGGATGCATATGGCATCTATTCACTTATAGTAGGATTTTAGCTATATAGTAGAAGGTATTGATACTACAACTAACACACCAAAGGGAACTTGGACATAGACTTTTTATTTTTAATTTTTATTTATTTTTTATATTTTTTCTATTTTTCAGTCTTTTTTATCTATTGTTTGCTTATTGGTTTGTTTGTTTAGTAGTTCTCTCTCCCAGGCAACGAGACACTTTTCACTGATGGTACTGCTTTGTACACCCCCAATGAATGAGGAGGCTCTTGGCCATCATACGACCTCTCAGCTGAGATGAGGGACTGTTTTATAAGGACACCCCACCCCAGAGAAATGGGATGGAAGGGTTAGGAGGTAAAGAAAAAAAATGAAATGTGATGTTTCGGCCTTTTACTACTAATTGTCATAAACTGTTTAGGATAATTAAGAAATGCAAACTAATGGTTATGCAAGCCGGTCATTCTGTTAGGTACTATGACAGCCTATTATAGTTACTTGCTAAGCTAATCAGAAATAAACCTGCTAAGAGACAAGCAACATCTGCTTACCCTAATAGAAGAGATAGATAGGGCCTCTTCAAAAACCTCAAGAGATCTGCAGAATATGGCATTCAAAGATGTTTTCGTAACTTTAGATT